>JAGSMP010000506.1:0-195649 GCA_029286625.1 Parnassius orleans
AGGAAGTATTGTAGCAGCACACACACGTATATACTTAGTAATATTGTACCTATCTACCACATATATGTATACTAGTAATGTTGTATCTCTCTACTTAGTATTAAGAATTGTGTAGCTAGTTGCCCACTAACTGTATTGCGCGTTCTATCCTATAAAATAAATATGTCGTAAAAATAACTCAATCTTTCATTATGGTCACCCTTGGGGACCCTTATGGAGTCAGCTCCTAAAAGCGGATATAGGCAAAGTAAATTTTTCCAACTTTAATATAATGGATTTCCGCAAAGTTACGCCTGATTCTATTAATTAGCAGTTTTGTTCTTATTTAGATGTTATTAGGAAGACTCTGCCGTCCATCTCCTGGATTTTTATCCTCTGTCGCCTCTTACGACACCTACGGCCTGTTATGGGGTAGGTAGTGGATATCCTTACACCGCCACTGCACGACGCTAATATATATGGCTAATAATATATGATCAAACGAACTGCTTTATATTATATTATTTTATATTTCGTCGCTTCATTCTTCAGATATTTTAACCAAGTAGTTGTTAAGAGATAATGAGATTTGCAAATTTATGTTAAATATACAGCTAAATTTTTTAGAAATATTTATTTATTTATTGTGATTAAGTATAATATAAAAGTCGTCTACAATAAATTGTTTCATTTACAATTAGTTCTTTGTAACTAAAGAGATACATACAGATTCTGCAAATTTAGCTTCATTAATTATGTAAAGTTTATAGAACTTAGCAAAAGTTAGAGAGCGGCTGCTTCAACCAGCAATTTTACGTATTGTGTCGATGCAGACACCAGCGGATCTTGCCGAGGGGGTTGAAGCGTGTCGTGTACTATGTAGTGCACTGAATATTGAAGTATCAACCCCACTTTCTGATAATACCAATTTAATCCATCGACTAATTCGATCGACTAATTGTTAATATTTAATTGTTTTCATTCGTCTTTCTTAGATCTTTTGTTTTATTTATATATCTGTGAGTACGGTAGCAGGACAAATATTTTATTTTCTATAAAGTAAGGAATAAAAAGTTGTTCTTTTCCTGAAGGTGTGATCTTTATAACATCTGTTATCACTATCTTTACTCCGTTTGATGTGATATGTATATTATCAAGCTTTATAAGAGAAATCGTTTGGACTCGCTCTGCCGTACATAATGCAAGTATCATAATACATTTTTTGGTCAATTGGCTCAGTTCTAAGTCTCTATTTGGGTACCATTTAGAAATATAATTAAGTATTAACTGTAGGTTCCAAGTGTGTGAATATTTTGGCCTACTGGGTTTTAGTTTATAGGCCTCTTTTAATAAACGTTTAATAAATTCATAAGAACCAATGTTGTTATCCAATAATAGGGAGAGTGCAGATCTATGAGAATTTAAAGATCCGTACGAGGCACCTTTATGATACTCTTCTGTTAGAAAGGCTATAACATTTGCTACCGTACTCTCAAATGTGTTAATGTTGTGATTTTACAGAACTGCCACCAGAGTTTGTACAACACACTATATTGCTTTTTCGTATTATAGAGAGTGATGCCAGCATTAGATCTATTGCTTCCGCTGGGATGTTTCGTCAGAGGAAAGCCTCTTTGAGAGTATCGCAGCAGCCAGTGCAAGAAGGCTGTGTAACGTGTGGCGATGATCCGTGGACGAAGATTGAAGTAAATTTTCACTAGGTTCAAAATATATTATTTCAGAAGCGATTAATTCTCTTAAAAGAGGACCATGGTTGTGCAGGCCACCATGAGAACACGAGTATACTACAGTCTTCATCGTTTATTATCTTATAAATACATTTATATATTAGTGAGAATGGGGGAAAAGCGTAGAAAAATATATATTCCAGGTAATTGTCAACGCATCGACAAAAGATGCATCCGAGTCAGGAAACCAGGATAAATATATTTTGCATTTGGCGTTAATGCGGGAAGCAAACAAGTCAATTACTGTTTGACCTAATTTGTGAGTGATTGTGTTAAATGCTTGATCTGATAAACTCCATTCTATTTCGGGGTTGATCTTTCTTGATTCCGCATCCGCTTCAACATTTTGTTTAGTATTGTTATTAATGTAAGAAGCAAATATTCATATGTTACGCTCGCAACATTGCCAGATTTGTTTGGTCAGATTGTGTAAGTGTAAATATTGTATTCCTCCCATGCTATTAACATACCTTAAAACTGTCTTATTGTCAACTCTTAACAATATAACACAGCTCGACCAGTTTCTTTGTAAATATTTTAGTGCTACTAATATATCTATACGTTCTAAATAATTAATATGATACTTTCTTTCGGTTTCCTTCCATGAACCATGAGCGCAATTACCATTGCAAAGTGATCCCCATCCTATTTTTGAGGCGTCCGAGAATATTTCTAACTTAAAGTCTGGACTTTTAATAGAATCTGAACATTTAAATATGTTTTGAGCTAATTTTTGAGAAGAGTCTCTCTAATTTCTTTTGTCATACCTTTTTTTCAATAATGGTAACCATATTTTTTTGCGAGTTTTTCTTGGATTTTATCACCAAACTCCGGAGCCTCGTCTGTGATTTCTTCCAACGCCGCCAAAACCTCCGGGTTCAAACCAAGAGTAGTGGTAGCGGCCGATTAATTGTCGATGCAGGATAGATCGGGTGTAATTTTTGGAGCTGTAGCTAATTCATCGGAATCCAAATTTGCATTCATAGTTTCGCAGTCTTCTGTCGCTATTGAGCCTGGGAACAAAACGTTTTTGTAAGTTATAAGGGAAGATTTTAATTTATACAGCAAAATATATTTAGATTGAAAGAACAATATTACATATGGAACAAATTTGTAGAACCTATGGTTGTTCTTTTTTCAGCCATTATGTTATCATCTCGGATAACCTCCCAGCATGGTTAACCTTCGTGTTACCATCGTCGTGGGCAACCTCCGGGCGATTTTTCCATATCAGATGTCGTACCTACCAACTTTTTAAGTACTTAAACCCCAACGTAAGAAAAATTGTACGAGTACTAATTTGGGGTTTGTTTAGAATCTAATGAAAATAGGCATTTTATTTGACGACGCTGAGTCTTCTTTTCTAATTTCTGTAATTTATTTTTCTAATATACAATTTTATCTTCAGTATTCCGCTTTGGCATTATTACACGTTATATGCGTTAGTATCTCTATTAGAAAGGTGCACTTTACACTTTATATTTTAAAGACGTCCACTCGCTGCAGCGCACGAAAAAGGAATGATTACAATATCTGAGTAGCAATTGGAGTTGATTTGGGTGGGATTGGTGGAAAAAAAAAAAAACTAAAAGACGTGCGTGGTTGCTTGCGCAAGGGAAGGGGACTACTTGGTTAAAATATCTGAAGAATGAAGCGACGAAATATAGTTCAACAGTTACCCCCCGTGCAAGGTGGACACGTTCGTCACAGATAACGCATGCCGCATAATTATTAACTAATGCGTTACGTTCAAATAGCTTGCTTTCTTAAAAAAGTTTAATTTATCCTATTGTAATTATCGTGCGTACTGACCACAAACATTAGTAAATTCTTGAACTTTGTTTTTTTACTAAAACTCGAATGGAGATCGAAAATTAAGCATTTATTGTATTTGTACCCTTTTGATGAATTGGCTATTTTATCAGAACTATTATTATTTTTACTCTTGAAATAGACAATAGGTTTCGCTATTACATTTTGATTAGTATTCTAAATTAATTAAGTATGAATATAATTCGGAGGCACCTTATTCCGAAGTAAAAATCCTTATTCCGTTCCTAATTCCGAGTGTATAAAATGCAAAAGAAAAGGTTTGAATAATACATACATGATGTTCATTATCCTAAAACCAAAATTATTATAATTTATAAATATTAATAATAATCCCCGTGGATACATCTTTGCGCTATTATGTAGGTATGTGAAAATTTGTGGGGATAGATAGTTTGATTGCGTAATAATTTAATAATTATGAAATAAAATCCTGTTATTACCTAACATACATAGCTAATAAATTTTATTTTAATTTAATGCTCGTCGTATTTTTACAATAATAATAATCTCCTCCAGACCGAATTTCGGTCACGGCGGTCGGCCTCAACGGAGACTTGCCATCGGCGCAGGACAGGATTATAGTGCCCAAGTGTATGCGCAATCACAGGTGCACTCTCTATTCCCTCCGCTCTCATAGTCCAATGGGACGGTAAACCGACATGACTGGAGAGAGATCAGGCGCAGAATCAACGGGTTTTCGTGCTTTCCGAGGCACTGGGTAAGACACTGCCTACTTCTTGACTCCGGGCAGCTACTGAGAATTTCTTGACGGAAAAACTCAATAACGATTTTTTTGGCCCGACCCGTATGATCAGCAGTCTCGTTCCCGCAACCACTAGACCAACGAGGCAGTCATTATTAGAATTATAGTACAAACAATATGTGGTTCTCACGCCTACAAACATGAGGCCCAAACGTTACGAGTACCAAAATCTGTGGTATACCGATTTTGCCTGAAGCCAGATGATGGAAGGATTAAAGTGTGGAGACGTCCAGGAGAAAAGTACGCTCAGTGCAACATCATTGAAAAAGAGGGATATGGTGAGAGTCAGTTATGGTATGGGGAGGTACTCGTGTTTCATTTAAGTTCTTTGAAGTTGGTTATTATTTTTCTAAAAGTTTAATATTGTTAGAAATACTTTTGTTTTATTAATTGATGATAGCTTTTTCACCATATAGGTCTATATTACAGCTTTATTTATTAAAAGCAATAAGCGAATATTTCCATAAAGTATTTAAAGCTCATCAAAAATTTTATAGCAAATAATTGGACAATGGAGCTAATTTAGTTCGTTTACATAATATGCGTCAGTCGCAGGTAAGCCACAGGCTGGCAATGTTCTATTCATTGTTATAAATAATATCATCGATAATGTCAATTACTTGCAGTTCCATAAATTCACTGATTATTATACAATGTATTTATCAATGTAACATACTGAAAGTTAGAACAAAATATAAGAAATGCTTTTATTGAAGAGAGGTACTACGTATTTAAAATAAGTTTTCTTATTTCGAATTCCGAAGTATGTTTGTGGTTGAAACTTAATTTTCCAAGAGTATACACTAGCTTACTGAGAAACATAAAAGAAAAACTTAACAAAAAGTAACGATTGCGTTGAGTAGGCATAACGTATTTGTGGAATTAAGACTTAAGTTAAAATCAACAATATAAAATTGTGCACATAATTTTATAAAAAGCAGAGAATAATTTAACACGTTCACGCGCGGTACCCAATCCTAGATTCTCATAAAAGTGCACAAAATTTTCCATACAAATTTTTGATGCGGCTATATCCGTATCTACAGTCACACATACTTATCGACTCACCCAGGCAGCAAGGCCGTTACGGGCATAACCGTAGTAGGGTCCTTCGTTCAGGGAGCTTCATTTTCGCAACTGACGTAAATAGCTGTAGATTTTGGTAAAGGTAAAGATACAAAGTTGGAAAAATTTTCTTTGGTTGTTGTTTTGATTATTACTCCTTGTCATCTTCATTAGATGAATTTGGGTTTGATGAATGGTCACTTTGCCATCGTCACCGGAACTGGACAACTCTTCAGTATCTAGTTAATAGTCCTTGTCCGACCCATATTCGCCGTCTTCGTCACTGTACGGACACGTTCTTGATCGATGATGATTCAGGAGTAGATGTATCTTCTAAAAGCTTTCGAGCTTTCGCAGTCGCTATTCGCCCTTCTCCCAGCTCATTTTCAACCGGAAAAGTACACAGAAAGTAGTAACAATAAACAGCGTCCTACCCTGCTATTTGCAGTTTATTAGTGAAAATAAGCGCAATACTTATAGTTTATTCAACTTGCTTTACTATGCAACAAATCGAAAATAATCGTTTTTTCCTCTACGATAAAACATTCGAATCAGGAGCGCGATGTTTTTGCTGCGAAACCTGATGTACACACACCATCTACCACCGTCGACCGCGTTCGGTGTGCCACTGTACCCCTCACTCCGCGGCCCGCCGGCGTTCATACATTTGCAACGGGATATGCCGTACTGTCAATTTTATATTAGTACGCTTGTGTTTGTGCGACCTTCGAGAATTAACAAATTTTTTGGTAGTGTGTGTGATAGTCGGACTTTAGCTGAGCTGCTCTGAATGTCACAAATTCTGTCCAACACGGCAGTCTCGCACATTTTGCACGGCGATAACCGTAGCGACTTTGAAAGCAATTTTGGTAATCACGGGGTTTACCGTAGTGTCACATTGTATGAGCTCGGTCTGTCGGGGTATCCAGTTACCGCGTGCGAACGTGTTAAGAACGTGTTACGAATATATTTTTGCCCGTGGATATACCTGTGTAGATGTCATTTGTGTCATGGCAGATATTTTGAGACAAATGTATGTCCTCTACTCAGCTTAAGCTTAACTGACGGATGTAACTGTACAAGCAAACCTGACAGATATACCCTAGTGAGTATGACAACCTTTAGTTTTAGGTTTAAACTTAAATCTATCACACGAAATATGCGTACTAAAATGTATGGGATTTCACAGCGAATGTTTAATTTCGCGAAGACTGTGACGTCACGGCTAAGGGACTTCATTATTGAGAAAGACTCTGATCATGATGCTTTTGGTAGAATTCTTAATTTAAAGTAGCCAAGAATTAAAAGAATAAGAAATTTTTCGTTAACTGTTGAGAGTAAGAAATGTGTCATTGAATGAAACTTTGTTGTTGATGTCACAATAAGCTACTTTTGAAACATTGTCGCTTGAAGTGTGTATTGGTATTCAGTATTATGGCTGACTTATATTTGTGTAATTTTGAGTTTTATCTGCTGTGACTTTTACTCGACACGTGCTATACGAAAAGACACCCTTAAGATTATTTGCATATATTACTCCTTTACACTCACTAGTCGTTAGGACACATATTCAGAATATAAGCCCGTCTGGGCAGCTAGCACTCTCTTGCCTATTTCATATAGCAGGTTCAGGCAGCGGGATGAAGAGAATAGAAAGCCAGTACACTACTATTACTATTATGTTTGTTTGTCTGCATTCTGTGATGCTCTTACAACTTCATCTGACACAGAGCTCGCGGCCTTGAATAAAACTTTGAAAGATGTGTGGACTGGATCCTTTTTGTCTAACTGGATCAAACAATTAAAATTTATTGACAGTTAAAATAAGTTAAAGTAAAATACATTGTCGAAAAACTAAATCAGAATATATATAATTTAGGGCTTTAATTAAAAGGTTTAACAACTTAAAGTGGGAGACTCATACAGAATATATTTGCAAAAAGTTAAACCAATTTTCTTACGCTCTACATGTATTATCCAAACTAGTTAATGAAGATGCTTTACGGATGGTATATCACAGCTTCGTATCTTCTACTGTGCGCTACGGTATAATTTTTTGGGGCAATGCTACAAGACGCGAAGATATATTTAAAGCGCCAAAAAAGTGTGTGCGTGCTATTCAAGTATACCGAGTACAGATAGCTGTAAAGCACAAAAAATAGTTATTGAATTTCCCGCAATGTACCTATATTTATGAAATTGTGACATTTGTAAAAACTAATCTTGAAATATTTAATGATTACTTAATAACAAACAATCGACGTACAAATAAAATTCGTACAATTTCATCAAAGACAGCTTTACTTAGAAAAAAGCGTTTTCGGTATATTATCTAAAATCTACAATAATGTTCCATCTATGTTTCTTGAAATGGAAAATATTCATAATTTTAAAAACGAATTTATAACATTTCTAATTGAGAAATGCTACTACTCAATCGATGAATATTTAAGCGACCCATCAGTAGGCATATTATTAAGTCTGATCACATTCCGCTTCCGCCGTCGCCCCGTGCGGTCGTGCGCTAACGGAGTCCGCCAGCTGATCGAGCACCCGTCCCCGTACGGGTCTTCTCCCTCAGTCAGTACAGTTTCGAGGAATTGAACGTCAGTCCCGTCGCGTCCCCTCAGCTAGCGCCGCCGCCCCGTGCGGTTGTGTTGTGCCCGCTCACCGTTCAACGGCGAGTGCCTTACCTTCCTGCCTCCGCTAGTGCCGCCGCCCCGCGCGGTTGCGCTAGCAGTCAGTGCTCACCGTCCCCGTACGGTGAGTACATTCGCTCATGCGACTCCCTCCATCACTCTAGCACCGCCGCACTTTGCGGCTGTGTTGGATGACCCGCTTCCGTCCCCGGACGGTTGTGCCCCACGCCTCCCTCTCCCCGAGGGAGGTCGTCTCGATTCGCCGATAAAGCCTTCGGGCCAGAGCCGTTCTCAGGTGGTGTTTAGTGGGTAGGCACTTCTTCAAAGTGAGTCCCACATAACCACGCAGCCGGCTGCGTGGTATGCTATGAGCATTCACCACCTCCCTCCCACGCTTCCGGAGGGTGTCCTTGCTTTGGGCGCAAAAAAAGGCATATTATAATGATATTGCATAATATATCATTTTTTGACATTCGATTAGACTATATATTGTAAATATCCTATTCTAATTAATAATTACATCATTGTTGAACATTCTAATATAATTATAATATAAATAATATAATGAAATAATTTAATTGTGGAAATGTAATAGATATAATTGTAACTATAATATTTGTATACCTAAGGGTTGAATGCAGCGAACATCATTTTTTTAAAGATCTATTCTGTCTCAGTACCTGTATTCACAAATAAATAAAATTTGAATTTGAATATTCAATTACTGCTATATTAAATAAATTTAACTTATGAGTTCTTTAGCTAGTAACGTCTAGGCGAATAGTTTAACCACACCAAAAGCAGCATTCGTTAATTATTCGAACTTTCAAGTTAGAGAGTTATTACACCGGTAACCGAGTAACGAGCAAACTTTAGGAGGCTGTAAATAGCTATTTCATACACGTGTTAAAATGTTTTAGTAGGTCATTTACTGATATTGTTAATATTTTATCAGAGAGTCGCATGATAGTAGACAGAAAAAATGTGATGTCAAGTGATATCGTCCAACATTATTACAGTCCCGAAAATATTGCATCATGAGATTTACAGCAACAGTTCTTGGCTGTCCCATTGGGTATTCATTGTATATAATAAAAAGACAGTCTCTGATAACATACGAGACTGACAGACTGTGCCTACAGATCACACTAAATATAGCAGTTGTTATCTTCAAATAGAAAAATGACCTTTAGAATCGTTTTAGTACTTTTGCCTTGAAATCCTATTCTAGTCAATCCCGGTGTATAACAGGATTAAAAGTAAAAGTATCATAGTTTTGGGTTATAATTGCCAACTTAATGACTGTTGCGCGGCGGTGACAGTAAAAGGAAATAATAAATTTATATCCGACTCGTTGACTCGGCGTCTCTTAATTTAGCTATATTAAAAGAGCTTCTTTGTTAGCTCAGAAGTTAAATGTTATATTCGTGTTGTAGATAACGGATATAATTTTTTTTATTATAAGAGAAGAGGCAACCGAGCAAGCAGCTCACCTGATGAGAAGTAATCACCGCCGCCCATAAACATTTGCAACACCAGTGGAATTGAAAGTGCGTTGTCAGTCCTTTAGAAAGAAGTAGATTCTTTTTCTAAAAGTCCCTAATTCGTATCGGTCCTGATAAAAACTGGCGACGGTAAATTCCACAATCTGGTTGTGCGCGGCAGATAAATTACTCGTATAAGGTTCTATTCCTCGTAAAAGGTACTGTGATCGTCAACCCGTCTGCTTCAGATCATCATGACGATTAAGGCAAATTTTCCATACAACGGGATATGTACATGTTCAGCAGTAGCCTTTTACGTGCTGACGAATAAGAAGTGGCAGAAGATATATGTAATAAGAGTGCATTACTTTACACGATGTATGGGACTGCGACCGTATTACTGCATGAATGGTAATTGCGCTACGCTGAATATTTAGTGCGTTACGCTGTTTTATTGCTGTTAGTTATTAATGGCATGAGTTGACCGTGTATTGGAAATTTAAGAATATCTACTACACCAAATCGTCTTGTGGGTGCCATAAGTGGTGACAGAGAAAAATAAACAACTTGAAAATAAAAATAATTTGGAAAATCCAAAAGTGCACACCTCGAACGCTCATGTAATGTTTTAAATAATCAGTTTACTTTCACGAAACACGTATATCAATTAACGAAACACGTATCTCGTTTGAAACTACAAAAAAATGTTTCTCTTTAATTAACACGAATTTTTTTTGATTGCTTGATACCGGTGTTTCGTATTATGTTACTGAAAAAAAAAATTATAAAATAAAAAAATATTGATGAACATGACAGTTTACGATAGTGAAATTCAAAAGACTTCCTAAGGATTAAAATCTAAAGCTAATAATAAATCAAAGTGATAAGTTCAGTTTTTCGAAAGATATCTTGTTCACATCCATACTTCATTATTTCGTCTCTCTTAATTCGAGAAGAAACAACGATATCGTCTTTAAAACAATATCATTTTACGCTTCATAACATTTTTTGTATCGAATCTTTCGTGCCAGATTTATTAGCCTTTTGCTGCAGTTTTGACTGAACGAGTATTATTTGGTGTACTGAATAAATACCTTTCTTTCTTTTCTTTCTTTCTTTCTTTCTTTCTTTCTTTCTTTCTTTCTTTCTTTCTTTCTTTCTTTCATTCACTAGATTGAGTGACGACTTGTTAAGGCATGTAGTCGATCGTTTTTTCTTCTTACTGTGATCAGTAGACTTGGCGTAAGAGAATTCACTACCCCTATCATGCAACGAATGTCGTAGGAGGAGACAGAGGGAAACTGAAACAGGAGAGGAGTAGCAGCATATTCTTGATGATAGCTCAAAATAGTAGAAAAACTGCGGTTACTAACCCGCCCGCCAAACGACGCAACTATGGCAAATATTCCTCACATAAGGCAATCTATGGCTTATCACAAGTTCACTGCTGAACTACAAGAGACCGAAATATCACAAATTGAACAATTAAACTACACAAATATTAAACTACACAAATAAATATTTGTGTAGTTCAATTGTTAACGAAGGAAAATAAGTCACAAAACTATTCAATAAAACTACTGCAAAAAATGCGTAGAGGTTCGTCAGTATGCAGCACCGCCAACTTCCTAATTCGGGCTGCTACTGAGAATTTCTTTAAGGAAAAACTCAATAACTGATTTTGGTCTGAACTGGGATACGAACCTGGGACCTCATGATCAGCAATAGCGTTTACGAACACTAGACTTTGTTAGTAAGTTAACATTAAATACTAAAAAAGACAATTTTGCATATAAATGTTAACAAAGACAAACCATATAAGGTTTTATGTCGATGATTAAAATTGTTTGACTATAAGGTTTCGCACGAACAATAAGATGGTGGAAGCCCACAAAGTGTGCATATAGCGAAATTGTTACGACCTTTAAGCGTCGTGAGTTTACCGTCTATTCTCCACAGGCACAATTATTCTATGGCTATGTAGATTTTTTGTGCTAAAATATATGTTAATTGGCTTTCGTGAGTTTAGTCGAATGATCAAAACCGGAAGGAGTCCTTTAAATGATTCCGATTTCTTCCCGATTCTTTTTTATTTAAAACTATCGATCAACCCTGGCTTTGCCTGTTTAGGATCTATTAATATAGCGTTATTTATATTAAAGATAATCAAAGACTAATTATTTTATCATTATTTTTCAAAAAAAAATTAAATTTTGCGGATAAAATATAGCCTAGATCCCACTTGGCATTACTCTTTATCTGTTCGTAAAGTTTTATCACCATTGGTTCAGCCATTCCGAAGAGTAGCCCGGACAGACAGACAATTTAAAAATGGTTGCTTATGTCTTAATGGCATGCAAATAACCTCCTGAGATTAATAGTGTCACTTATTTTAATATTACAGACAGACACTTTGATTTTATTTATATGTAGGGATAAATGTAGAAACAATAAATATCACGCAAAAGTCTACTGTTGAACATAGGTCCCTCAATAGGATGCCTCATAAGGGGAATATTTACCATAGTTGCAAGGCTTGGCCTGCTTAGCAATCGCATTTTTTTATTCTTTGCATTTACGCATTGTCTCCATGGGGTATTCAGCCAAAACTAACTCTAAAATTTCTTGTAAAATTAAATGATTTAGTAACGTTTTAACCAAGTTCATATAGCCTAGTTCGTTTTTATGTTATCCGGAACATTGTTTTCAAAATAGGTTTGGGTTGTTCATACCTAGTGACTAGGATTAGTCTTGTTAGAAAGTTCACGATACATTTTTAGGAGTGTACTATTACCGTTACAGCCTACTAAAGTCCACTGCTGAATATGGGCCTCCCCCATAGATTGCCTCATAAGGGGGATATTTGCCATAGTTGCCACGCTTGGCAAGCAGGTTGGCAACCGCAGTTTTTTATTTTTAGTTTTATTAGGAAGACGCTGCTGGCCATCTCTTATTTGTTTCCCTCTGTGGCCTCTTACGACACCCACGGGATGATATGGGGTAGTGGATATTCTTACAGCGCCACTACCCGGTAGTGTATAATTACGATACATAATATACGCTACACAATCTAAGCCAGTCACTCTTTATAAATGTTTACGCAAAAGCGTTGGTGTCAGGCATCGACGTTAGATGGCGCTCCGCTCGGCTGATACGGGATGAAGTTCGTGCGGGTTGAACGTCCGAACTTCCCAACGGTGGGAGTCGAGAGCGAAAGATTAGATGTCTTCTGCGCGTCGAGAGAGAAGGCAGTCCGTTTTGATAGGGAACTCTTAGATCTAATTTTATGTTAGGCGCTTATAGTAAATTTACCACTGGGAGTGGTGGCTCGTGTTGAGAGTTTACCCGGGACTTTAGGTTTAACGCAGAATCTTTATAATTGGATTCGACTGTATTAGTTACTAGTGCGGTAGTTAATATTCTAGAAATAACGGTGACCTTTGATCCGTACGTTCGGTGTTCATTTTCGCGAGTCAATCGTAACAAAGGAAGAAAGTGACTGCTGAGGGGGACCTTAGCTGGGAGAGGAGCTGAGGGCCGAACTGCTGCAGGGGGAACGGTCAAATAAGGTCAATAACACTACCAGCCACACCCAATTACACATCACAGACCTTTACTTTCTAGCACAACACATCCATACGAGACCTGACCGAATCCTAAGGGACCAGTCGCCTTGAATAGAGGTAAGTAAGCTCTGTAAAATAATTGTAACGCTCCCCCCCGATTATTTAATGTGATTATAAACTTAACCCTTGGCGTTTAGAGCGCCCGATCGGCATCTGCCTGTAACTTCTTCGTTTATGGGCCGCGAAGGATTTTACTCCTGGGATAGGCAGCTGCCGGCCGTAACATTTGGTAGCAGAGCGTGGTTCTGGGATCGATTCCCGGTCGATCCACCGACCATAGTATTTGATAAAAATTAAATAATTTGGTGGCAGGGAGCGTTGGGTTGATTGGTTTAATTTTGTGTCTACAATCACGCCCGTCCGTAATACGTAAAAATAGTTTTTTTTATTATATACGTAATAATAAAATTCCTTTCTTTGTTAGCTTGCTTTGTTATTTGCGGGTAAATTTGAAAAACCACGCCCGGTTCGCGCGCAAGCGGGAGTTTGCGTCATGTAGGTAGACGGTTATTTTTTACGTAATCGGTTAATTGTCGTTGTCGGATGGTAGTGTGTTACTTATCGAAGGGTTGATTTCCGAGCAAGGCATCTTTGTTGATGTGTATCTTCGTTATGTATCTTTCGTATTGTAATTTGTATTTGAGCTGAAGTGTGGTAATTTGTGTTTACGTAATTTGAATTAACTCGATTTCATCGCACTAGTATTTGTTATTGTTAATTTTATTTACCTTTTCTTTTGTACTAACTTGTGTTTGATTTAATAATAGCGGTTCTTATTTGTGTAATTTCTATTCAACTCGATTTGATAGGAACTGCATTGGTTAGCTGTTAATTTTTTTGTATTTTTATTTGTTGTTTTTGTAATTGTGCTCGAGCGGCGTCGTAATTTGTATTTAGTAGTGATGTCCTCGCCCAGGATGCTAATCCGTCGCCTGCGGACTGAGTTACGCTGGGCCACCAGCGCCCATGCTTTGATAGGTCGACCGGATAGGGTCCATAATTTGATGAAGCGGTTCGAGCAGGTCGATGCTCGAAGGGCTGCAGTGGAGGAGGCTTACGCTGAGCTCGAGGATTCGGATGTGGAAAAAGGGAGTCCTGGACTCCTGCTTCGCAGACTACGAGCAGTTCTTGTGGCTCACGGATGAGTTGATCGAGGCTGAAGGCAGGTATGCCGAGGAGGCGCGTGAAGCTCGGACGAGTGGCCTGCCCGAGTCCTTTCGGAAGCAGCCTCGGCCGGAGCTGTTGGGACGACTCCCAACTCTGGACTTGCCAAAGTTCTCCGGGGTCCTTTCCGAGTGGCTGACCTTCGTTGGGCATTTCGACGGCCTAGTGGACGCCCGGAGTGACTTGACCCCGAGCCAGAAGATGGCGTGCCTCCTGGCCTCACTGGAGGGGGAGGCCCTGGGCGTTGTCAGCCATTTGAGATTGTCGGACGACGCCTACCAGACTGCTCGGGACCTCCTAGCCAGAAGATACGCCAACGTCCGGCGAATTGCCGACGAACATGTTAAGCAGCTTCTAAGCCTTCCGCTGCTTAGTGACCGGGCCAGACTACGTCCGGACCTGGTGGATCCAGTCTTGGTGGCCTGTAATACGTTGAGGCGGCTGGATTTACCAGTAGGCGAATGGGCCTTCTTGTTGCTCCGCATCGTGCTGTCCGTCTACCTCTCGACCTTCAAATGCATTTTGAGGAGAGGTACGGCGGGGACGAGGCCTCCTATATTCCGCCCTTCTATGACCTGCTGCGGTTTTTGGAGGAGCAGTGCCGACAGATCGAGCGCGGCGGGCACCTTCGACGACTTACGAGCCGTGCCCAGTGAGAGGCGAAATCCGCCGGGCAAGTCAACCCCCCCCTGCTCCTATTGTCGAGCATCTGATCATCGGGTAACGTCTTGCCCAAAATTATTAGGTAAGCCGAGTCCGGCGAGGCGAACTATCGCCAAGGAGCGCCGCTGGTGCTACTCCTGTTTGAAGGGCACCTCCAGCGAGACTGTCCGCACCGGCGGCCCTGTCTGCATTGCCAGGGCAATCACCATGCCTTACTGTGCCTGGGTGCAAACGGCGTCTCCTCTCGGGGCGCTGCCAGGCCCTCGACCCCCACGGGCGGGGGCGTTCCGCCACGCCCTCTGACGGGCGACGCTCGGCGCCCGCCGGCTAGCCACCAGACCCCTAGGTTTGAAAGGGGTCCCTCCCCCGACCAGTTGGGGGGTAATTCCCCCAGGGGCGGGGGTGTCATCACCCCCCCTCAGCGTGCGAAGAGGAACTTCACGGCCACTCATCGGTCCGCTGGACCCTTCTCACTCCCGTTAGCTGAGTGGCCGCGACTGGTGTACCACTGTACCCCATTTGATGGAGGCGGCCCTAGCTAGCTGCCGCCTTAGCTCCCACCACGGCCGCCTCTACCGAGCCTTAAGCCGTCAACAGTCCACTTGTCAAGCTGTTCTGTTGCCGACGGCCTCAGTGAGGGCGTACAACCCGAGTGGCGACTGTTAGCGGTTGCACTCTGTTAATCTCGGGTTCACGCGGTGTGGCCTCCACTTGGTGGTGGGAAGATTAGGGCCCCCTGGAGCGTTGAATCACGCTCTCAAGGGTATGAGATTTAGTTTGGTCGAGCACTTAGTTAAAAATTCTTTAAATTTAAATTAAAATGCCTTTGGGTTTTCCAGAAATTCATATTGTAGCGGTTATGATTAAGAAATTGAATTTAAAATACTCCTTTAAATGCTGCTGCACAAAACATATTGTAAATACATTTGATCACTGCGTTTATTGTTGCACGGAAAATTGAGATTAAATTGTGTGCCTTTTTGAATGCTTGTGCGTAGGCTTGTAATTGTATTTGATTGTCGCGCCTGTGCTGAAGGGAAGTTTGATTCATTTGAAATTTGAATGGCGCTCTATTTTGAAAATTATGTATATATTTGTGATAGTGTTTAATCATTTTGCTTTGTGATAAGGAAGATTGAAATTAGATAACCCTGTGGTTGCCAAGAAATAAGAGTAAATTCTCTTTGGTTTAGATTTCATTGGCACTGTCTAAGATATTTATTTGAAATAAGAAATAGGCTGTCCTTACGCTTATTGTTTTGTTTACTTTGCCAAGTTGACCTATGTGCATCGGTGATTACTTGTTTTAATTAATTCTGTAATTGAACATTGATGCTGTTGAAAAATTAGTTGAAATATGAGCATAGGATCACCTGCTAGGGACCTTCTGTGTTTCGTTCAGCTCTCCAGACGACGTTCATGGGGAATTTGGGGGTGCTCTCTGCACTGAAGCTTGAAGGTCCCTCTGGGCCGCTTCGTGTCGCGTCGCTGTTTGCAGACCTGATCCGGTCGAGTTGCGGAACTAATCATAGGAGCGCAGATAGGTGATTGAAGGAGGTCGTCTGACTTCTGTCTAGGAATAGGACTTATTTATGTGCTGCGATGACCAGGAAGGGCATCCAGTTCAACTCTCCGGCTAGCCCACGTTGGGGCTGTAATTTTGAGGCGTTGGTCAGGGTTGCAAGATCTGATTGGGTGCGTAAGGTAGCCTAGTTTGGTTGTAGATTCGATCTTGCAACTTACCGTCGCGACCGTGTCACGCTGACCGGTTTGCTCGCGGACCTAAATCCTTATGTCCGGGACGGGGGTTTGTTTACGCAAAAGCGTTGGTGTCAGGCATCGACGTTAGATGGCGCTCCGCTCGGCTGATACGGGATGAAGTTCGTGCGGGTTGAACGTCCGAACTTCCCAACGGTGGGAGTCGAGAGCGAAAGATTAGATGTCTTCTGCGCGTCGAGAGAGAAGGCAGTCCGTTTTGATAGGGAACTCTTAGATCTAATTTTATGTTAGGCGCTTATAGTAAATTTACCACTGGGAGTGGTGGCTCGTGTTGAGAGTTTACCCGGGACTTTAGGTTTAACGCAGAATCTTTATAATGGATTCGACTGTATTAGTTACTAGTGCGGTAGTTAATATTCTAGAAATAACGGTGACCTTTGATCCGTACGTTCGGTGTTCATTTTCGCGAGTCAATCGTAACAAAGGAAGAAAGTGACTGCTGAGGGGACCTTAGCTGGGAGAGGAGCTGAGGGCGAACTGCAGGAACGGTCAAATAAGGTCAATAACACTACCAGCCACACCCATTACACATCACAGACCTTTACTTTCCACAACACATCCATACGAGACCTGACCGAATCCTAAGGGACCAGTCGCCTTGAATAGAGGTAAGTAAGCTCTGTAAAATAATTGTAACGCTCCCCCCCGATTATTTAATGTGATTATAAACTTAACCCTTGGCGTTTAGAGCGCCCGATCGGCATCTGCCTGTAACTTCTTCGTTTATGGGCCGCGAAGGATTTTACTCCTGGGATAGGCAGCTGCCGGCCGTAACAATAAACTTTAGCCGAAGTCTTTACACCTTTTTCACAAAAGTGAAGCTACGTGCTCTTCTTGGTAAAAACTATAACTGATGCAGGACGATAGCCAAATGGAACTCTTCCAATAAGTTGCTAGGCTTCTTTACAGCTTTGACACTATTAATTTTTATGTGTAAAGAGTATATTTCTGTCTTCTAATAGCCTATCAGGAGAGCAAACGTGTTGATCTTAATCTGCATAGACTGATTTAGGACATGTTCTGTTTTATAGGATAAGGGTGACAAACGAGCACACAGTCTACCTGATGGTCAGTTTTGCTGTGGCTCGTAGATATCTACACCTATCCTCGGTTACAAATCAAAATGCAGATGCGTTGTCACCCGTGAGAACTAAGATGGAATGCCTCGTTTCCAGTAAAAAGGGTCTCCGGTACTCTACACTCAGCAAACGAAACGTTAAGCTGCTATTTTACGCTGGTATTCTGTGAGAGCGTGGTCCTTGCCCGGTCCATTCGGGCTCTACCATGTAATAAATAATAGTTTAAAAAAACTAAAAAAACACGCTTTTGTAGATAACCGAACAAAAAAGTAGAAAATAATTTTCAATAAGTTTGAAATAAGAAAATAGTGATTAACATTTTTTTTATTAGGCTGTAAAATAACATATTTTAGAGCCTAGTATTATAGTATACAAAGACAAAATAGACATTACAATTTCTACGTTTTGATAATTTTTCGAAAGATTCGAAGGATTCGTTTAAAGAAAACTAGTGGATGAGTTTCAATATTTTGATGTTTTGAGATTTTCGAATAAATTACCAATGCTTTAAAATGACAACTAAAATATTGTCTAAATAGTTACCGTAAAAATTTTACCCACTACTTTTCTTCAAATGAATCCTTCGAATTTTTTGATTTTCTTTTTTAACAGTTTCACTCTCTGATTTTCAGGCACAATAGTAAGACAATAGCAATTAACTATAAGTAGTACACGGGACAGCGAATGGGTTAAATTTGAATAAGACCACCCTTGTAAAACAAGGCCTCACATTCTCGTATTATCTATATAATTAAAAAAATAATCAACTCGGTTCTCTATTCGTGAAGATGGCGCGTAAAATACATAGAAAAAATAGAGTTGAATTCAGAACCTTCTTATTTTTTTTATAGGAGAGGGGGTAAACGAGCATGCGGCTTACCTGATGGTAAGTGACTACCGCCGCCCATGAACAACTGCAACACCAGGGGAACCAGAGGAATTGCAGATGCGTTGCCGGCCTTTTAAAAAGGAGTAGGCTCTTTTCTTGAAGGTCCCTAAGTCGTATCGGTCCGGAAAAATCGCAGGTGGTAAACTATTCCACAAGGAAGTTGTGCGAGGAAGAAAACATCTTCTAAATCGCACAGTGGTGGACCGCCAATCATCCAGATGGTGTGGATGGTATCGGGAGTTCTGCCGCGATGTGCGTTCGTGAAATGTGGCGGCTGGGATTAATCCGAACAATTCCTCAGAGCACTCCCCGTGGTAAATGCGAAAGAAAATGCAAGAGATGCAACATCTCTTCGCAGCGCCAATGAATCGAGCCAATCGGAAAGGACTCGGTCGTCGACGATTCGAGCCGCTCTGCGCTGGATGCGGTCAAGTGGAAGGAGCTGGCACTGGGGAGCCCCAGCCCAGAGATGGGAACAGTATTCCATGTGAGGCCGAACCTGCGCCTTATAAAGTTGCAGGCGTTGTGCCGGCATGAAATACTGTCCCGCTCTGCTGAGCACGCCAAGCTTTTAGAGGCCAATTTGGCCTTCTCTTCAAGTGACCGCGAAACTGCACGTCACTCGATATGTCGACGCCGAGGATTCCGATACAGGCTGAGGCAACAAAGTGCCTTGAAACTGAGGAGATACGACAAAGGGTTCTTTTTAGCGGTAAACGCGCAAACTTGTGTCTTCTGAGGATTAAACTGGACTAGATTTAGTCGTTTCAATCCGAGACTTTGTTCAGCAAAGACTCGATTTCAGACACAAGTTTGTTCCGGTACTCGGCGACGTTTTCCCGAGAAATATTCGCACGGCCGGCGTATAGAGCATCACCAGTGCTATCATCCGCATAGCAATGAATGCTACCGGTTTGCAACATATCATTGATATGCAGAAGAAACAGCGTTGGTGATAGCACGCAGCCTTGTGGAACACCAGCGTTAATAGGCTTGTAGTCGGAGCATGCACCGTCTACAACGACCTTGATGCTCCGATCTGCAAGAAAGCTGGTGATCCAATTGCACAATTTCTCGGAAGCCCATAGGAAGGGCTTCGTAAAGCGCTTTGTGCCAAACCCGATCGAACCTTAGCAATGTCAAACTAACGGCCAATGCCTCCTCCTTGACTCTACTGCCTCCGCCCATCTATGAGTCAGGTAGACCAGAAGATCACCAGCTGATCGACCCCGACGAAAGCGTATTGGCGGTCACTAATCAGCTGGTGATCCTCAAGGTACCGCATGAGCTGGCAGTTTATAATGGATTCCATTATTTTGGAGAACAAGGGGTGATGGCGATAGGCCTGTAGTTGGACGGGTCTGAGCGGTCGCCTTTAGGATCGGTTGGACAAAAGCTGTCTTTCATGATTTCGGACTACGCCTAGGGAGTAGGAGTACCGGAAAAGACGCGTTAGAACCGGTGCCAACTCCGGGCACGTCCTCAGCACAATTGGGGATTCCGTCAGGCCCACTCGACTTGTGGATGTCCAGGGAGAGGTGCTTTGCGGACCGAGCGCTGTGAGAACCGAACATCCGGCATGGAGCACTCACACCGCGGGATGGCCGGCGGTGTGTTCTCCCGTCATCAAGAGTCGAGTTGGACGCAAAAGTGAGCCTAAAGGTCGGCTTTCTCTTTTGCGGCGTGGGCCAGTGAGTCGTCCTCCTGTGCAGAGATGGTAGTGATGGCTTACAGAAATTCCTTGGACAGCCTTGGCGAGAGACCAGAATGCACGGGTTCCCGAAGGAAGGACACCTTAAAATTATTTGCATATATTACTCCTTTACACTTACTAGACGTTAGGACACATTTTCAGCCTATAAGCCCGTCTGGGCAGCTAGCACCCTCTTGCCTATTTCTGCCGCCATATAGCAGGTTCAGGCAGCGGGTATGAAGGAAATAGAAAGCCAGTACAATTACAAGCTGTTAGTCATTCTAGCTTGGTCCTCAAAAGTTACAACGTATCTGTAACCCTCCTTGTTTGAAGTTCCATAGCTGCAAGTGTCCATAGACTGCAGTAAATACTTACTATTATGTTTGTTTGTTTATATTCTGTGATGCTCTTACAACTTCATCTGACACAGAGCTCGCGGCCTTGAATAAAACTTTGAAAGATGTGTGGACTAGATCCTTTTAGTCTAACTGGATCAAACAATTAAAATGTATTGACAGTTAAAATAAGGTATTTAATACATTGTCGAAAAACTAAATCAGAATATATATAATTTATTATATTATCTAAAATCTACAATAATGTTCCATCTATGTTTCTTGAAATGGAAAATATTCATATTTTAAAAAAAGAATTTAAAACATTTCTAATTGAGAAGTAGCATTTCTCAATTAGAAATGTTTTAAATTCTTTTAAAAAAATATATACTCAATCGATGAATATTTAAGCGACCCATCAGTAGGAATATTATCAAGTCTGATCACATTCCGCTTGCGCCGTCGCCCCCGTGCGGTCGTGCGCTAACGGAGTCCACCAGCTGACCGAGCACCCGTCCCTGTACGGGTCTTCTCCCTCAGTCAGTACAGTTTCGAGGAATTGAACGTGAGTCCCGTCCCGTCCCCTCAGCTAGCGCCGCCGCCCTGTGCGGTTGTGTTAGCTGACCACTCTCCCGTCCCAGTACGGTTGAGTGCTCTCCCACGCTCCCGTCCCCGCACGGTCGAGTTGCCCTCCCGCCTCGGCTAGCACTGCCGCCCCTGTGCGGTTGTGCTAGCTGTCTCACCGTCTTCGTACGGTGGGAGCCTTCCCGTCTTCGCCAGCCGCCCCCGTGCGATTGTGTTGTGCGCCCGCACTCACCGTTGAACGGTGAGTGCCTTCCCTTCCCGCCTCCGCTAGTGCCGCCACCCCGCGTGGTTGCGCTAGTAGTCAGTGCTCACCGTCCCCGTACGGTGAGTACATTCTCGCTCCATCACTCCATCACTCCAGCACCGCCGCACTTTGCGGCTGTGTTGGTTGACCCGCGCTTACGTCCCCGGACGGTTGTGCTCCACGCCTCCCTCTCCCCGAGGGAGGTCGTCTCCGATTCGGCGATAAAGCCTTCGGGCTAGAGCCGTTCTCAGGAGGTGTTTAGTGGGTAGGCACTTCTTCAAAGTGAGTCCCACATAACCACGCAGCCGGCTGCGTGGTATGCTATGAGCATTCACCACCTCCCTCCCCCGCTTCCGGAGGGTGTCCTTGTTTTGGGCGCAAAAAAAGGCATATTATAATGATATTGCATAATATATCATTTTTTGACATTCGATTAGACTATATATTGTAAATATCCTATTCTAATTAATAATTACATCATTGTTGAACATTCTAATATAATTATAATATAAATAATATAATGAAATAATTTAATTGTGGAAATGTAATAGATATAATTGTAAGTATAATATTTGTATACCTAAGGGTTGCAGCGAACATAATTTTTTTAAAGATCTATTCTGTCTCAGTACATGTATTCAAAAATAAATAAAATTTGAATTTGAATATTCAATTACTGCTATATTAAATAAATTTAACTTATGATTTCTTTAGCTAGTAACGTCTAGGAGAATAGTTTAACCACACCAAAAGCAGCATTCGTTAATTATTCGAACTTTCAAGTTAGAGAGTTATTACACCGGCAACCGAGTAACGAGAAAACTTTAGGAGGCTGTAAATAGCTATTTCATACACGTGTTAAAATATTTTAGTAGGTCATTTACTGATATTGTTAATATTTTATCAGAGAGTCGCATGATAGTAGACAGAAAAATAGTGATGTCACGTGATACCGTCCAACATTATTACAGTCCCGAAAGTATTGCATCATGAGATTTACAGCAACAGTTCTTGGCTGTCCCATTGGGTATTCATTGTATATAATAAAAAGACAGTCTCTGATAACATACGCACTGAGACTGACAGACTGTGCCTACAGATCACACTGAATGTAGCAGTTGTTATCTTCAAATAGAAAAATGACCTTTAGAATCGTTTTAGTACTTTTTGCCTTGAAATCCTATTCTAGTCAATCACGGTGTATAACAGGATTAAAAGTAAAAGTATCATAGTTTTGGGTTATAATTGCCAACTTGTTGACTGTTACGCGGCGGTGACAGTAAAAGGAAATAATAAATTTATATCGAACTCGTTGACTCGGCGTCTCTTACTTTAGCTATATTCAAAGCGCTTCTTTGCTAGCTAAGAAGTTAAATGTTATATTCGTGTCGGAGATAACGGATATAATTTTTTTTATTATAGGCAACCGAACAAGCAGTTCACCTTATGAGAAATAATCACCGCCGCCCATAAACATCTGCAACACCAGTGGAATTGAAAGTGCGTTGTCAGTCCTTTAGAAAGAAGTAGGTTCTTTTTCTAAAAGTCCCTAATTCGTATCGGTCCCAATAAAAACTGGCGACGGTAAATTCCACAATCTGATTGTGCGCGGCAGATAAATTACTCGTATAAGGTACTGCGATCGTCAACCCGTCTGCTTCAGATCATCATGACGATTAAGGCAAATTTTCCATATAACGGGATATGTACATGTTCAGTAGTAGCCTTTTAAGTGCTGACGAATAAGAAGTGGCAGAAGATATAATAAGAGTGCATTACCTTACACGATGTGTGTAACTGCGACCGTATTACAGCATAAATGGTAATTGCGCTACGCTGAATGTTTAGTACGTTACGCTGTTTTATTGCTGTTAGTTATTAATGGCATGAGTTAACCGTGTATTGGAAATTTAAGAATATCTACTACACCAAATCGTCTTGTGGGTGCCATAAGTGGTGACAGAGGAAAACAAACCAGGAGATGGGCAGCACCGTCTTTCTAATATAACTTGAAAATAAAAATAATTTGGAAAATCCAATAGTGTGTTTACTACACTCGAACGCTCATGTAATGTTTTGAATAATCTGTTTACTTTCACGAAACACGTATATCAATTAACGATACACGTATCTCGTTTAAAGCTACAAAAAAAATGTTTCTCTTTAAATAACACGAATTTTTTTGATTGCCTGATACCGCTGATTCGTATTATGTTACTGAAAAAAATAATCAAAAAATTTATAAAATAAAAAATAAAAATTGATGTACAGGACAGTTTACGATAGTGAAATTCAAAATACTTCCTAAGGATTAAAATCTAAAGCTAATAAAAAATCAAAGTGATAAGTTCAGTTTTTCGAAAGATATCTTGTTCACATCCATACCGACCAACTGATGTCCAAGTGAAATTATTTTCAATTACCTTTTTTTTTAATAATAATCGAAATAAATAATCTTATAACTACGTCAGAAGTATTATTGAAATCTTCTCTTGCTATTGGTGTACTTTTTTATTATATAAGTGCAATATAAAGCTGGTGGAAGTGATTTAAGTTGAGTGGATCGCGGTTTTATTGATTTGGTGACAATAGAGCACTACATCCCCGCTTCGCGTTCGATGTGTGCAATAAAACTTCGTTTGCTAACTTGCGTGCCAAGTGTGGGAACTATAGCAAATATGGAAAAAAAATTCACCAATATACGACGATTTTGTAAAAATATATAAAAACTGCAGCTGAATCGGTCCCGAGCCTTCGAGACGTCTCGCTTTTTATGACTGAAGGTACTAGTTATGAGAAAATGGATCGTAATTTTTGTTTTGCATTTTGTCACTCGACTGTTTACCAAAATCTTAAAATATACAAGAAACATTTATCAACTATAACAGTTTTAACTAACTTCGTTTTTCAAATAACGTGTTAAAATTTGTGATATTTTGAAAATCCAAATTTCAATAAATCTCCACCATTGATATTGCAATTCACATGAATTCCGATTCTACTATTTCAAAAATTTGTCTATATAATATTTATGTATACGATCGTACGTTAGTGAACTATTTCGTCTCTCTTAATTCGAGAAGAAACAACGATATTGTATTTAAACCGATATCATTTTACGCTTCATAACATTTTTTTTTGTATCGAATCTTTCGTGCCAGATTTAGCCTTTTGCTGCAGTTTTAACTGAACGAGTATTATTTGGTGTACTGAATAAATACCTTTCTTTCTTTCTTTTTCTTTCTTTCTTTCTTCCTTACTACCTTTCTGTTTCTTTCTTTCTTTCTTTCATTCACTAGATTGAGTGACGACTTGTTAAGGCATGCAGTCGATCGTTTTTTTTCTTCTTACTGTGTTCAGTAGTGGTGGCGTAAGAGAATCCACTACCCCCTATCATGCAGCGAATGTCGTAGGAGGCGACAGAGGGAAACTGAAACAGGAGAGGAGTAGCAGCATATTCTTGATGACAGCTCAAAATAGTAGAAAAACTGCGGTTACTAACCTGCCCGCCAAACGACGCAACTATGGCAAATATTCTCCACATAAGGCAATCTATGGCTTATCAAAAGTTCACTGCTGAACTACAAGAGACCGAAATATCACAAATTGAACAATTAAACTTTCGGTCTCTTGTAGTTATAATTTGTGTAGTTTAATTGTTAACGAAGGAAAATAAGTCACATAACTATTCAATAAAACTACTGCAAAAAATGCGTAGAGGTTCGTCAGTATGCAGCACCGCCAACTTCCTAATTCGGGCTGCTACTGAGAATTTCTTTACGGAAAAACTCAATAACTGATTTTGGTCCGACCTGGGATTCGAATCCGGGACGTCATGATCAGCAATAGCGTTTACGTACACTAGACTTTGTTAGTAAGTTAACATTAAATACTAAAAAAGACACAATTTTGCATATAAATGTTAACAAAGAGAAACCATATAAAGTTTTATGTCGATGATTAAAAATGTTTGACTATAAGGTTTCGCACGAACAATAAGATGGTGGAAGCCCACAAAGTGTGCATCTAGCGAAATTGTTACGACCTTTAAGCGTCGTGAATTTACCGTCTATTCGCCACAGGCACAATTATTCTATGACTATGTAGATTTTTTTGTGCTAAAATATATGTTAATTGGCTTTCGTGAGTTTAGTCGAATGATCAAAACCGGAACGAGTCCTTTAAATGATTCCGTTTCTTCCCTCTTCTTTTTTTATTTATAACTATCGATCAACCCTCGCTTTGCCTGCTTAGGACCTATTAATATGGCGTTATTTAGATTAAAGATAATCAAAGACTAATTATTTTATCATTATATTTCAAAAAATCTTAAATTTTGCGGATATAATATAGCCTAGATCCCACTTGGCATTACTCTCTATCTGTTCGTAAAGTTTTATCACCATTAGTTCAGCCATTCCGAAGAGTAGCCCGGACAGACAGACAATTTAAAAAAAAATTGTTTATGTCTTAATGGCATGCAAATAACCTCCTGAGATTAATAGTGTCACTTATTTTAATATTACAGACAGACACTTTGATTTTATTTATATGTAGGGATAAATGTAAAAACAATAAATATCACGCAAAAGTCTACTGTTGAACATAGGTCCCTCAATAGGATGCCTCATAAGGGGAATATTTACCATAGTTGCAAGGCTTGGCCTGCTTAGCAATCGCATTTTTTTATTCTTTGCATTTACGCATTGTCTCCATGGGATATTCAGCCAAAACTAACTCTAAAATTTCTTGTAAAACTAAATGATTTAGTAACGTTTTAAGCAAGTTCATATAGCCTAGTACTTCGTTTTTATGTTATACGGAACATTGTTTTCAAAATAGATTTGGGTTGTTCGTACCTAGTGACCAGGATTAGCCTTGTTGGAAAGTCCACGATACATTTTTAGGAGAGTGTATTATTACCGTTACAGCCTATTAAAGTCCACTGCTGAATATAGCCCCTGAGATTGCCTCATAAGGGGGATATTTGCCATAGTTGCCACGCTTGGCAAGCAGGTTGGCAACCGCAGTTTTTTATTTTTAGACTTTATTAGGAAGACGCTGCTGGCCATCTCCTTATTTGTTTCCCTCTGTCGCCTCTTACGACACTCACGGGGTGAATATGGGGTAGTGAATATTCTTACATCGCCACTACCCGGTAGTGTATAATTACGATACATAATATACGCTACACAATCTAAGCCAGTCACTCTTTATAAACTTTAGCCGAAGTCTTTACGGTGTGGATGGTATCGGGAGTTCTGCCGCGATGTGCGTTCGTGAAATTTGGCGGCTGGGATTAATCCGAACAATTCCTCAGAGCACTCCCCGTGGTAAATGCGAAAGAAAATGCAAAGAGATGCAACATCTCTTCGCAGCGCCAATGAATCGAGCCAATCGGAAAGGACTCGGTCGTCGACGATTCGAGCCGCTCTGCGCTGGATGCGGTCAAGTGGAAGGAGCTGGCACTGGGGAGCCCCAGCCCAGAGATGGGAACAGTATTCCATGTGAGGCCGAACCTGCGCCTTGTAAAGTTGCAGGCGTTGTGCCGGCATGAAATACTGTCCCGCTCTTCCAAGTGACCGCGAAACTGCACGTCACTCGATATGTCGACGCCGAGGATTCCGATACTGGCTGAGGCAACAAGGGGAGTGCCTTGAAACTGAGGAGATACGACAAAGGGGTTCTTTTTAGCGGTAAACGCGCAAACTTGTGTCTTCTGAGGATTAAACTGGACTAGATTTAGTCGCCCCCAATCCGAGACTTTGTTCAGCAAAGACTCGACTTCAGACACAAGTTTGTTCCGGTACTCGGCGACGTTTTCCCGAGAAATATTCGCACGGCCGGCGTATAGAGCATCACCAGTGCTATCATCCGCATAGCAATGAATGCTACCGGTTTGCAACATATCATTGATATGCAGAAGAAACAGCGTTGGTGATAGCACGCAGCCTTGTGGAACACCAGCGTTAATAGGCTTGTAGTCGGAGCATGCACCGTCTACAACGACCTTGATGCTCCGATCTGCAAGAAAGCTGGTGATCCAATTGCACAATTTCTCGGGAAGCCCATAGGAAGGGAGCTTCGTAAGAAGCGCTTTGTGCCAAACCCGATCGAAAGCCTTCGCAATGTCCAAACTAACGGCCAATGCCTCCCCCTTGGACTCTACTGCCTCCGCCCATCTATGAGTCAGGTAGACCAGAAGATCACCAGCTGATCGACCCCGACGAAACCGTATTGGCGGTCACTAATCAGCTGGTGATCCTCAAGGTACCGCATGAGCTGGCAGTTTATAATGGATTCCATTATTTTGGAGAACAAGGGGGTGATGGCGATAGGCCTGTAGTTGGACGGGTCTGAGCGGTCGCCTTTTTTAGGGATCGGTTGGACAAAAGCTGTCTTCCATGATTTCGGGACTACGCCTAGGGAGTAGGAGTACCGGAAAAGACGCGTTAGAACCGGTGCCAACTCCGGAGCACGTCCTCAGCACAATTGGGGATTCCGTCAGGCCCACTCGACTTGTGGATGTCCAGGGAGAGGTGCTTTGCGGACCGAGCGCTGTGAGAACCGAACATCCGGCATGGAGCACTCACACCGCGGGATGGCCGGCGGTGTGTTCTCCCGTCATCAAGAGTCGAGTTGGACGCAAAAGTGAGCCTAAAGGTCGGCTTTCTCTTTTGCGGCGTGGGCCAGTGAGTCGTCCTCCTGTGCAGAGATGGTAGTGATGGCTTACAGAAATTCCTTGGACAGCCTTGGCGAGAGACCAGAATGCACGGGTTCCCGAAGGAAGGCGAACTAGTTTCTCGCCAATTCTGCCTATGTGCTCTGATTTTGCCTTGGCAATAACACTTTGAAGGACCTGGAGGCGAAGTTATACTTCTTTTAAGCATGCTGGTGTTTACATCCCGAGCCGCCGAAGCCTCAGCCCAGGCCTGATAGCACTCCTGCTTACTGCGTAATGCAGTCTTACAGGAGCGACCAAACCAAGGCTGCGATCTGCCTCCGATGGGTACCACAGATGATGGAATAAATAGTTCCATTCCTGTAACACCACATCAGTGACAGAGTCAGCAACAGCGCTGGGATCATCCGGCGAGTAGCAAACCCGCCCCATGGGTAGGATGCAAAGAAAGACCGCATTCCGTCCCAATCCGCCGACCTGTAATACCAAACACGGCGGCAACCTGCAGAACGCAACCGCGAGGGCGTGAGTGGCACCACACTCGAATCAGACAATGGTCCGAAGAGCCGAGAGGGCATCGACGGAAACCTGATATCCGTCCGGATGAGAGGTCAGCAGAAGGTCCAACAAGGAAGGTGTATGATCCTTCACATCTGGAATCCGCGTAGGCGAAGTAACCAGCTGTGTCAGACCATATGTCAAGGCAAAGTCATAAACAGATCTCCCGCATGATCGGCTAAACGTGAACCAAGCCATTCGGCGTGGTGGGCGTTAAAATCGCCAAGGATCACGATCTCTGCGGATGGGACCTGTTGTAGCAAGGAATCTGTAGCCATTTGGACGTGGTCGATGAGTCGGTCTGTTTCGGCATTACCGCTATGGTACCTATAGAGGCACCCGTAGACGCGCGGATGGTCATCGCTATCTACGCGTAGCCAAAGGATGGACAGGTCCGAACCTTCAAGACTGCCGAGGCGTCGAGAACAGATATCTCTCTGACGTACGCAAACTCCAGCCCGAGGCACAAAGGAGGAGTCGGCTACAAATTCAATATTACTTTATAATTCTATGCCAATTTGGTGGCTCTATTTTGAACAACCATTACTATTCAGTTGCGAACATAGTTAAACCACACCAAAGCAAGAGTTGTTAACTGTTCAAACTCACAAGTCGAAGTAGGTGAGTTATTACGCAGTTGACTGAATAACGAGAAAACTTTTGTTCGGATTCGGAGAGCGGTAAGAAAAATAAATCAAGGTTATGTAACAGTTCGGTACCTGGAAATTTTTCATTATAACTTGAAAACAATATTAAATTAAAAACGAAATTAGTTTTGCCTTGCATTGCCGTGGTTGGCGGACTTCACAACATATCCTCGAAATATAGACTAATGAATATCACAACTTTAAGGTAAGAACTGAAATGTCGTCTAAATAAGTTTACTTTAAAAGTACGTTAAAATTTATCCCCTATTTTCCACCCTTAAAACTTATACACCCCTGAAACTATGGATAGCTAAGGATATCTTCAGGGTGTATAAGTTTTTAGGGTGGAAAATAAGGATGATTTTTAACGTATAGGAAGAACTAACCACTAACCTATAAGGTCGGAGAAAAAGTTTCTTCGTATTTTATATACAAATTCAATACATTTTTTTCAAAGTTTAATTAAATTTTATGCGTGGTAGAGCCATGCTGTAGCTATATTAGTAGTATAGTTGTAGCACGAATGGGTCGGCTCGAACTGGGAAGTACCATGCTCTCACAGAATACCACCGTAAAATAGCAGCTTAATGCTGCCACAGAATAAATAATAGTACTACGTAACGCTGCTGTGTTTCGTATGGTGAGTGTAGAGAACTGGTGACCCCTTTTACTGGAAACGAGGCATTCCATCTTAGTCTTCACGGGTGACAACGCATCTGCATTTTGATTCGTAGTCGAGGGTCGTAGATGTCTATGGACCACAGCATCCACTTACCATCAGGTGGACTGTGTGCTCGTTTGTCACCCTTATCCTATATAAAAAAAACATTTAATTATAATATATTATATGTACCATTTTTTTTCAATAACTTGTTGCCATCTTGTAGGTAGTGACATAATGCTGTTGCTGTAGAAATCTTGGGATTATTGATGAAAAAAATGCGACAAGTAGTTTTGACAGTCCTCTCTTGATATTAACCTAACACTACCCAAATAATTCTAAAGACACCGAAAGAAGTGAAAATCTGAGGGTGCAAGGCCATGACTATATGGTGGATGCATTAATACTTCCCAACCAAGCTCTCTCAATTTTTACTGAGTGGCCAAAGATGTGTGTGATCTGGCGTTATCATGATGAAAGACCACTCCTTTTCTGTTGATCGATTCCGGCCGTTTTTTCTCAATTTCTTGCTTGAGTCTCATTAGTCGTTGGCAGTAGAGATTCGAATCGATTGTTTTTCCCGGCGGTAAAAGCTCATAATAAACGATGCCCTTCCAATTCCACCATACACACAGTCTGTGGAGCTTGACTACCCTTTGACCATGATCTTTTTCGCACGTTCTTGTCGTAGGTGATCCACTTTTCATCACCAGTGATCAAGCTTTTCAAAAATGGTTCGGTTTCATTACGTTTCAATAGAGAATCGCAAATGAGTACACGATTCATTAGGTTTCATTCAGTGAGCTCGTGTGATACCCAAATTTTGAGCTTTTTTGTATAGCCAGACTTTTTCAAATGGGTCAAAACTGTTATGGTTAATCCTGCTCTTGTAATGCTGTGAATATCTTCGATACAGATCTGTCAGTTTTAATTTTTAATTTTTCCATACTTTGATGTAATCATTTGAATTGAATTTATGATTTTTTTTAAATAATACAACTCTGCTTATCACTAAAGTTGTACAAAAAATTTTGTCCAAAATTTTATTCAAAATATATTATAATGAACTTTAAAATTAGTTATCCGTACATAATATTACGTTGTTAGAATAGATTTATTAAGATTGTCGTGCTCTTAGAGATTAGAGATGAAAGGGAGAAAAAAAACGTTAAATATAATATTCCTACGTCCTATTAACACAGGAATTAATGAGCTAAGGCAAATTGCCTATTATTCAAATTTAATGAAAACTTAATGAGTTTCATTATGCAATTACGCGTCGAATGAAATTAGTTTTGAATATATATTTACTTATTTACGAGGTACATACGAAATGAAAAAACTTACTAACGTACGAACTTACTATTTACTAACTCACAAATATTTTCACATAATTATGATGGGTCGGTAGCGCAATAGCCAACGATTGACTGTCGCGTTAAGATTTGCAGGTTCAATTCCTTACGGAACAAGTACTTGTATTATCAGAAACACATTGAGGTTGTTGTTAAAAAACCTGTAAGAGCGGATGTTCGACCTGCTCTATTGGTTCCACATGATTGAGGGATTGTAAATAATACTTTATCAGTAATAAAACGGCGTAACGCACTACAATTTCAGCGTAGAGCGATTACAATCCGACCATACCGTAATACCTGCCGGTCACAATCACACAGTGTAATGCAATGGACGTAATTACATCAAGTATCGCACTACACATTCAATTGCCGTTCTACAATACTGGCCATTTCAAATCAAAATATTTTTGTTTGGCTAAGAATTCAAATTTAAAATAAATTTTATTTTAAAACATGGAATTCTTTTGTCAAAATTAGTCGTTTGTTTATTGATGAGCGTTATGTTTTCATCGCATTTGAATCTTTTTCGTCATCATGGATACGTTATAAATTCGAGTAATTGTGGAATATGAGTACCGTCGTGGCAGCAACGCGGCACAAACGGCACGCAACATCGATGTTGTTTACGGAGCGAATACTACAAACGAACGCACCACCTGGTATTGGTTTTCCCGCTTCCGTTTAGAATTTTCGACCTGGAAAATAAACCCCGTGGTCGTCAGAAAACTTTGGCCGACAATAACGAATTAAAGGCGATTATGGAAGCTGATGATACTAAATCTACGGCTGAATTAACAACAGTCTTGGACGTTAGCATCAAAACAATATTGGTCCATTTGCGTCAAATTGACAAAATAAAAAAGCTTGACAAATGGGTGCCCCACGAACTCAATAATCGCCAGCGCGTAGTACGCGTCGAGACGTGCCTTGCACTGCTCAACAGGCACACAGACGAAGGAATTTTGAACCGCATTGTTACCTGCAACGAAAAATGGATTCTGTTTGACAAAAGCTCAGCCAGTTGGTTAGATCCTAGCTCAGTACCTAAAAATGCCCTAAACGAAAACTGACCCGTAGAAAAGTGATGATCATTGTTTGGTGATCTAGCGCCAGTGTGATTCATCACAGCTTCTTGCCGTACGGTATGAGCATTACTGCAGATGTGTACTGTTAAAAACTGAACACCCAGCTTTGGTCAATCGCTCGTCCCCGCTGCTCCTACACGACAAGTTACAAGAGCTGGGGTTGGAAGCTTTTCGTCATCCGCCGTAGTCACCAGATATTGCGTCTACAGACTTCTACTTTTCCAGAATTTGGATAACTTTTTGGCGGGAAAAATTCAATACCGAGAGGCAGTACAAAATGCTTTCGAAGAATTTGTTGCCTCCCGTGCAGCTGATTCTTCAAAAAGGGCATCAATAAACTGCCACTGCGTTGGTAAAGATACATCGATTGCATGGGTGATTACTTTGATTAATAGAAATAAAAAATATAGAGAAAAAATTACGTAAACTTATTTTCATAAAAAAACGGCAATTTCATAGGTAAATACCTTATATCTACCTGTCACGATCACACTTGTAGTGTAATGTGATGGACGTAATTACATCATCATAATACCAAAATAGATTAATTATGTAAACGTACAGCAGAACTGCTTATCACGATGTAATCTGTGTAACGGACTCAGGGGTATCTTTCCTGCGACCTCAGCGATGTGACTCCGTCTGAGTCGCGTAGGTAATGATAACTCAAGCATTTTTAGCTAACTAAACCACTCCAGTTTATTAAAATATTAGGTAATGTTAATAGCATTTTTAGCAGTTCAAAAAATAACACTGTGTGTCGTGAAATAGCGAAACTAAACTTAAATACCTTCTACTAAAATATACCGCAACTCGCAAATTTTATACCGAGGTACAATGATCTGCTGCGATCTGAGGGTCGGTTATACTTAGTGGCAACATTGCGACGTATAACGTGCTGCAATAATCTGTGGAGTCAAAAAAAAATGAAGACCGTAGGAAGCTGTAGAAGCCGCGTACATCTCTTTGTATTATCGTAATCTGAATATCTCTCCAAAAACTCTAAAAAGGACTACTCTAGACTATACCGTACAATCTAATTACTAGTGTATTCTGCCGTGTAGAAAAAACTACCAGAAGCTGTCAACATTTTGCTGATCTTGGGGGGCTAGCTAGTAAGACCGTGAGTAGTTTATTGCTGTCTTGGTGTAATCTTGTGACTGCGGTAACTGAACGTTTAAAAGGAATTTTGAATCTCAATACACTCCACTATATCTATTAATATATTCCCAAAGCGCCACAAAACCAATAGATGCCATATTAGAAGTGCCAAAAATATTCAAGTTCCGTTTCTTTCATAACAAAGATAATCTTTATTCAAACAATAATTATATAACTTTGTGTCAATAGGCACAACTTTGAGTCCGAAAAAGTGTAGTGATAGCCAAGTCTATCCAATTCTATCCAAATGCGGCGAGACTTACGCAACTTCAATAGAGCTTGTATTGAAGAAGCGATCGAGCGGAACCAAGGCTCCAAAGTCTTTGCTAGAGATCTGTCTGCCAGAAAGAGCCAACTGTCAAAGCTGAAGACCGAGTGTGGCAGCATCGTTTCCGAGACACCTGAGGTTTTGAGTGAGATTGAGAGGTTCTATGGGCAGCTGTACACGTCATTGTTGGAGCCACACGCAAGTGTGAGTAACGATCCAAGAGCGAGTCTTATCCGACACTATTTCGAAGATATCCCGGACGTCAGTCTGAGCGAGATTAGAATGGCTCTCCAGCACCTTAAAACGGCAAGGCCCCAGGTAAGGATGGAATTACAGCGGAGCTTCTGAAATACCACACTTCTCACAGAATACCAGCGTAAAATAGCAGCTTAATGCTGCTGTGTTTCGTATGGTGAGTGTAGAGAACCGGAGACCCTTTTACTGGAAAAGAGGCATTCCATCTTAGTCCTCAAGGCTGACAACGCATCTGCATTTTGATTCAAAAGCGACGATAGATGTAGATGTCTATGGGCCACAGCAACCACTTACCATCAGGTGGACTGTGTGCTCGTTTGTCACCCTATTTCTATAAAAAAAAAAAAGCGAGTGGAAAACCGGTACTGTAGGGTACTGGAGGGCTGTAATGATGATGATGATGAATAGGCACAACATTGAGTCCGAAAAAGTGTAGTGATAGCCAAGTTGTTCCAATAAATAAATAATATCTATTGAACCAAAGGACGCTGAATCGAATACGTTTTGTCATTTATTTTGGCATATTCTAATAGCAAAGTCTAAAATTTTCATGGTTGCAATTTCTAAATGTTTTCATAATTAATTGTACAAGTAATTGTGTTGTAAATATTATTTAAAAAAAGTCCCGCTTGGTTTCTTGCTGGTTTTTCAGTAATAAAATCATAATTAACTGTTTATAAGTATCCTTCACACATGCATTTTATATTTTCTTCCGAATTAGTGAGATCAAAAATCTTCCATTTATCTTTCTTCTGGTTCATCATCATCATCATCATTATTACAGCCCTTCACAAGTCCACTGCTGAACATAGGCCGCCACCAAGGAATGCCACAAAGCACAGCCCTGAGCCACCTGCATCCATCAACTTCCTCCGTGTTTTACCAATTCGTCCCTTCATCTAGTGGGGGACCGCCCTACACTTCGCCTACCGGTACGAGGTTGCCACTCAAGAACCTTTTTCCCCATCGGTTGTAGGTTCTTCGAGCTATATGGCCGGCCCATTGCCACTTTAGTTTACTTAACCGTTGAGCAATGTCGGTCACTCTGGTTCTACTGCGGATATCCTCATTTATAAGTTTATCTCGCAGATAAACCCCGAGCATAGTCGTCTCCATAGCTCATTGAGCGACCTTGAGCTTCCTCATACGGCCAGCAGGTTCGTCTTGTTTGAAAGCCTCAATATTTATAAAAAAATATATAAACAGAGTAAAACATTTTTACTCAATAGAATATATGCAATGAAATAAAATAAATAATTTACCTAACACAAATAGAGGGAAACCCTCGGCAGGGGAGATCATCCGACCGAAGGTTAGGGGGAAAGGGAAAGAAACTTAGATAGACTTAGATTATGCGGGTGATATACATATATACAGGCTGGAAAAAACGAATGAGACATTGAGAGAAAGTATTTAAAACATTGAAGACATCAAACTTCACTCAAAAGAAACATTCCTTTGTTTTTCAAAATAAGAATAACCACATTCATTTTTTAAAAAGCTTATCTTAACCGGGAATAAAACCAACTAAAAATCCAAAAAATAGACAATCACTACCTATTTTATTTAACCAATCGATAGGGTCTATGATAAGGATAAAATCTCTCGAATAAATATTGTATCTTACAATTAAAGAAGACCATGAAACCTAACAATTCGTACATATCAACTCAAACTAACATCTTAAACTAGACTGTTTATTTTTTAAAAGTCAAAAGATCTTTTATCACTTTTTAAAACTCCACAATAAGAGTACCTAAATCTGGAGATCTTGCTGGCCATTTAATTATTTCGTTTGTACCTCTACTACCTATAGACGTTGAAGTTGTTCATGAGATAAGCAGTGCATGTGCGACTATTATGGGCAGGGGTACCGTCTTGTTGAAATATAATATTATTTCGCTCCACCTTCGGCAGATACTTAAATTCATTTCTTAGAAGGTGTAATATTTTTATTTATTTGCTAGTATTTAAGTGTCCTTCAAACACATACACAATCACAACCATGTTTTACTTAACTAACTACTACTTACTGCTAATAATGATTATTACGCCTATTATTGCTAAAATTTGCATTCCATTATTGCTAAAATTTGTTTCATGAGACGACAAAACGTATTCTAAGAAGTTTGGATTGCGGGCTATTTCCTTTTGTATATTCTGTTAGAATTTCTAAGCCAATCATCCATTAAGATAATATTTGTATTTGTACTCTTTCAACACATTTAAGCCGCTTCCCTACTTGAACATTTTGGATAACACTCAGTGTGTTAAATATCCAGATTTTTTTCTGAGGGCGTAATACTGTGTAATTTTTTTACCATTCGTAGACGGTGTCTAGCCGGATATCTCTTCATGCCACTGTAGACTTAAAGTGGGACTTTTGTGTTTTAAATTGTTCCTGATAAGCCATTACGTTTATAAAACAGCCGGAAAACAAACTCAAACAGCAAACAAAGAAAAATAACGTCAGGTTACAAATATATTAATTCCAATTTCAAAATTACAGCTTCATCATTTACAAACTAAAACGTTCTATAAAAAAAAATGTCTTTTCAAAAAAATGGGCATAGATAATAATTTTTGTATTTTATAAAGGATTTTTCAGCTGATTATTAAACCTTATACATTTTTTCTTTAACATAGATTCTCTTATTGTGAAGTAATAAGAAAATAGTAAAAGGAGAGATTTTATCCTTATCATAGATCCTATCGATTGGAAAAGAAAATAGTGATTGTCTATTTTTTGCATTTTTAGTTGGTACGATTCCCGGGTCAGGTAAGCTATTTTAAAAATTGTTTGAATGTGGTTATTCTTATTTTGTAAAACAAAGGCATGTTTCCTTTGAGTAATATTTGATATTTTCAATATTTAATGTACTTGCCCTCCATGTCCCGTTTGTTTTTGCCACGCTGTATATTATATATATAAGACATCGAGCACCGGCTTAGTTAACACAATTAAGTCCGGAGCAGTCTTTCACGGAGTTTCAGTTGACCCTACAGGAACAATTTCAAATTTTATCAAACGTAGTCGTTTTAATTACTCCTTGATTATTTCTAATCTAATTAATAATTCGTCATTTGGTCTGTGGGTATTCTTTTTTTACCTACCTTCAGTCCACCTGATGTTAAGTAGCTGCAACTGCAGTCCATGGAAGGAAGGCTAGAGATGTTGTGTTATTATCTCTGAGGACTAAGATGGATTGCCTCGCAAACTGTAATTGTAATGGCTCTCTGTGACCTTCAGGCTGGAACACAGAAATAGGTAAAAGGGTGGTACCCTTTTTTTATACAAAAAGGGTGACAAACGAGCACACAGTCCACCTGATGGTAAGTAGGTGCTGTGGCCCATAGACATCTACATTTATTCTCAACGACTAAGATGGAATGTCTCGTTTCCAGTAAAAAGGGTGTCCGGTTCTCTACACTCACTATACGAAACATATCAGCATTAAGTTGCTATTTTACGCTGATATTCTATGAGAGCGTGGTCCTACTCCGGTCGAGCCGACCCATTTGTGCTACAACCATAATATAGTTTCAGCATGGTTCTACTACGTAGAACCATAACATAGCTGCAACGTGGCTCTACCACGTAGAAAACGTAGAAAATTTACCAAGACAGATACCTGTGCAGAAAAGGGGTCCTATCATTTAGTAAATAACAGCGTTTTAAAATGATTACAAGTAACTGAAGCAATTAACCAACTAAGAAATTTTTAAGAATAATTTCTGTAAATTGAAATAACTACAAAAATGCAAGTACAAATAACATTCTTTTTTCTTAACGTGAGGCATCGAAGTGTGCACTTTTAAATTTACCAAATATTATTTTTAATTTTTGTAAAGTTTTTTACTATCCACTACTTTTTATTCAACACTCAAAATGGAAATTAGTAAATTTAATGAGGGGCATTAACTTTACTAATTTCCAGAAGAATTGTAGAAAATGGAGCAGGAACTGGATGAACAGTTTATCCCCCTTTATCATCTAATATTGCTCACAGCGGAAGATCAGTTGATTTAGCTATTTTTTCTTTACTTTTAGCTGGAATTTCATCTATTTGAGGAGCTATTAATTTTGTTACAACTATTATTAATATACGAATTAATCATATATCATTTGATCCAATACCCCTTTTTGTATAGGCGCGCGAGTTGAGTGCAGAGCTTAGGAATGCGCTAGTGTTGTGACCTAATTGGTAATTAATTAGTAATATGTCGATAAACTGCAAATTAAGTAAGAAATTTTAAATCTTAATGTGAATGTTTGTGTGTATGTTTGTAACCACGTACGTATCATCGTAACTACAAAACAATTTTAATAAATCTATACAAATAAATGAAATTGAAGTGTCTGTTTGTAATGTCAAAATAACAGCTTTTTACTAAATGCATATGAAAGTATATACGGTAATTATAACAAAAACACAATTTTAAAAATTTTGTCTGTTTGTCTATCTATCTGTCTATCTGTCTGTCTGTCTGTTTGTTCCGGCTAATCTCCGAAACGACTGGACCGATTTCGACAGGACTTTCACTGGCAGATAACTGATGTTATAAGGAGTAACTTAGGCTACTTTCATTTTAGAAAAAGAATTAGGGTTCCGTGCAACATAATTAAAACCCTAAATTGCGCGCGGACGAAGTCGCGGGGAACAGCTAGTTTTATAATAAAAATATTGAATAAAACACAATAATAATTGTCAAAGTATTATTTATTTCTTAAATAGAGAAATAGTCAAGACATGTCAGAATCGTCATCATCACTATCCTCTCCTTCGCTGATCTCTATCACAAATCGATCGATAGTTTCTTCCATTCCTATCGTCAAAATCGATCGTCAAAACCGCGCCAATTTCTCTGTGATCTGACTAAGTTAAATCTCAATTGACATTGTGATGTCTAACAATTCTTTTCATTTTTGCCCAAGCCAACTCAATTGGGTTGAGATCACACATATACGGTGGTAATCTAACTACGACATGGCCATGGCTCCTTATGAATTGATCTACTTTAAACGTCTTTTCTCTAGGCTTATGCAAATCAATCAAACGAAAGAGCTCATCTTTTCGCATAGCCAGAGATGCTTGCACATTATTTTTATTTAACCATTCCAACATTACAGGTTTGGTGCAGGACTTAGTCGGGACTTTATTTTCTTGTACACCATGATACGGTGCGTTATCCATTACGATGACGCTATTTGGTGGTAGGTTTGTCCTTTCAATACCAAAACACACAACGGCAGCATTCCGCGGTAGTTTGCGATATGCAGCTACTAAATGCTGGAACAACTTGCCTCCACCTATCCTTCCCTCCCTGTCCCCTATGCTAGGAGCATTCACCACCTCCCTCCCCCGCTACCGGAGGGTGTCCTTGGCAAAAAAAAAAAAAAATTCCGCTTGCGCCGTCGTTCCCGAGCGGTCGTGCGCTTGCGAGGTCCGCCGCTTACCGAGCACCCGTCCCCGTACGGGTCTTCTCCCTCGGTCGGCACAGTTTCTTAGAATAGAACGTCAGTCCCGTCCCGTCCCCCTCAGCTGGCGCCGCCGCCCCCGTGCGGTCGCGTTGGCTGACCGCTCTTCCGTCCCTGTACGGTTGGGTGCCCTCCCACACTCCCGTCCTTGCACGGTCGAGTTTTGCCTTCCCGCTCGGCTAGCACAGCCGCACCCGTGCGGTTGTGCTTAGCTGTCTCGCCGTCGCCGTGTTTCCGTGCCCATGAATATGGGTTCGGGCGACGGTGGGAGCCTCCCCGTCTCCGCCAGCCGCCCCCGTGCGGTTGTGTTGTGCGTCCCGCACTTACCGTTGAACGGTGAGTGCCTTCCCTCCCTGTCCCCACCCGCTAGTGCCGCCGCCCCCGTGCGGCTGCGCTGGCAGTCAGTTCTCGCACATGCGATTCCCACTCTCATTTCTCCAGCACCGTAATTTCAAAGTAAAAGTAAAAGAATACTTTTGTCAGTTTAACTTTTAGGGCGGATAAAATAGCTGCATTTTATTTTGTTTTCATAGCATAATATAAATATCTCCATTGTTTTATAGTAAATACTCATTATATTATTTATTATATACATTTATATATACCTACAGCATAAATAAAGTTCCCATCCTTTTCATTTCCATTATTACGAGGGTGGATTGAAAAGTACTCAGCCTAACCAAGAAAATAAACACATACTAAATCAGTAATATTTTTATTTTCTACATAATCACCATCAAGTTCAATACACTTTTGCCACCTCCTTCCAAGCATTTAGACCGTTGAAAAAAATGATTCTTCCTTAGAGTCAAAATATGCGTCTACAGCTGCTTTGACCTCGTCGTTTGTCGAAAATCTTTGACCTCCCAAGTGCTTTTGAGGTTAGGGAACAGAAAGAAGTCTGATGGTGCCAGATCAGGTGAATACGGCGGATGCGGTAACAGTTCAAAGCCACAGTTGTGAATTTCAGCCATTGACTGTACTGACGTGAACACGGGCGTTATCTTGATGAAACAGGACTTTTCTTCTGAGCATTCCTCGACGTTTTTCTTTTATTTCCTCTCGTAAACGACGTATTAAGGTGCAGTAGTAATCAGAGTTTATAGTCTGACCCTTTCAAGATAATCAATCATAATCACACCTTTCGAGTCCCAGAATACTGAAGCCATCACCTTATTTGCCGACAAAATCGACTTAGCCTTTTAGGGGTGGTGAACCAGGTCATCTCCACTGTTTTAATTGTTGTTTTGTTTCCGGTGTACAGTAATGAACCCATGTTTCGTCCATAGTAACAAAACGATTCAAAAAATCATCTGCATCGGCTTCAAATAACTCCAAACAGTCGCGTGAAATAGTCAATCGCGTCCTTTTTTGTTCAACTGAAAGCAGTCGCGGAACCCACCTCGCAGACACCTTGTGGAAACCCAACTCGTTGACAATGATGTTTTGAGTTCGTTCATAAGAGATCCTATAATCTCGGCTATCTCTCTAATTTTTAATCTGCGGTCTCCCATTATTAAATCAAGTACTTTTTTAATATTTTCGTCAGTAGTTAACGTCGAAGGCCTTCCAGAGCGGGGTTCATCTTTCACACTCTCTCTACCACGCTTAAATTCTGCTATCCATTTTTTGACGGATGAATATGACAGAGCACAATCGCCTAATGTACTGACCATGTCATCATGGATGGCTTTTGATGATAGCCTTCTTATGGAGGTATTAATGACGGCACGCTGCTCGATTTGCTCCATTCGCGGAAATTATGTCCGATTACTTTGTTAATAAATTTATAAAATCACAACTAATTATCGCACACGTTTCGAACTTCACACAATGAACTAGTCTGAACTGAACTAAATAATGTGGGTAGATTTGATTTTTAGAATTGAATGGATCTGTGTTAGGCCGAGTACTTTTCAATCCACCCTCGTATATTTTATTATTTTGATAACATCTTTCTCGAAAATAGAAATAAAGCGTACACACTATCCTCGCGGGCGAGTCCAACCTCAATGGGCATTGCTGAAAACCAACGCTACCGCAATTCTGCGATAGCATTATGTTGAGTCAGTGCCTTTCAGCATCACATCACTCAACGGCAGCATTCGCTGTAGTTTCGATATGCAACTACTAAATGCTGGAACAACCCCACCTATCTTATATTCTTATATATTCTATCTTATGTATTCTTTTACTTTAGCCTTTTCAAGGTAAAAGTAAAGAATACTTTATCAGTTAACTTTTAGAGCGGATAAAATAGCTGTATTTTATTTTATTTTCATAGCATAATATAAATATCTCCATTGTTTTATAGTAAATACTCATTATATTATTTATTATATACATTTATATATACCTACAGCATAAATAAAGTTCCCATCCTTTTCATTTCCATTATTTTATTTTATTATTTTATAACATCTTTCTCGAAAATAGAAATAAAGCGTACACACTATCCTCGCGGGCGAGTCCAACCTCAATGGACATTGCTGAAAACCAACGCTACCGCAATTCTGCGATAGCATTATGTTGAGTCAGTGCCCCTTTCAGCATCACATCACTCAAGCAATCGGATAATTTTATGTCTGTTTTTTCTTATTTACTTTTATCTTTGATGTTTTTCTATTTATCGCTTTATTTTCTGTATCAAAACTGTATGAGTGTAAGTTGCTGAATAAATGCATGTCTATGTCTAAAAATTTCAGAGACCCACTTTTCAAAGTTTACACTATTCATTTCGCCGTGATAATCTCCTAATGGAGTACCAGCTTTAAAAAGCAGCTTGGCATTATTATAAAAACCTCTTCGCGATCCTGTATGTACAAGAATGAGCCTGTTTGTGGAACTGGTATCCGTCAACACCGCATCAGTCTTATCATTTCTCCAGAATGTTTTAAAAGTTAAATTGTTATCAACCCACGTTCCAAAAAGAATATATTTCTATTTTCTTGTCTATATTGACGGATTTTCGCAAATATATTGACCGAGCAAATACAACAGCTGGCCTTTCCACTAAAATTGAACATTTATTATGACACTTCAGCCACTTATTTCTCATTTCTTTTAATAATTGTCTTAAACTGGTCACTGATATGATTCCCCATGGAATTCATTCATTTTTTTCCAATTAATTTTTTTCTCTAATAGCTGCTAGAAGTTTAGGACAAGTAGAAACAATTTATTTTGTTATATAATTTCTTCTATAGTTCTTTGTATTAAACTTCTATCAAAATCGTCGACGTCCATATTTTTGTTTTTATTACACGATCTTCCTTTTTTAGAAGGCGAACGTGAAGGGCCATGTTTAGCTTCTTTTTGAATAACAGCCAATGTCCGTTTAGAAAGTCCGGTATAACGGCTCGCTCGACCAAAAGAATCATTTAATGGCAAGGTCAAAAACTTCTTTTGTTTTTTCAACACACATATCCAGTACATTCTTCGAAACTTCCCGTGCTTGGCGATGAATAAAAACACGTTTTTATGTAACTACTTGAGCTGCTGATCTTGAAGGCCCCGGTTCGGTCATAATCAAACACTAAAACGTACGTCAAACATTAAAACGGAATCGATACTCGCGCGATAGTTATCAAGGACAACGCTACACTACGGGCGTTCGAAGGAAGTAGAGCGAGCGGCGGGAGCCCCCCCCCCCCGAACGGGTTCCGCCTTGTCGTGGCGAGGGGGCTTAGTAGCCGTGGCTGGGCTGCGGCGAGAGGGGTGTCCTTTCTCCCTACCGCTGCAGCCGAGGTGGAGTCGCGGAGGAAGAGGAGTGTTGGTATGGCGATGCGCCACTCGCCCTATCCTCCGCGACTCTGACGGGGCCGCACCATTAATTCTTGCGGTGGTGGTGAGGCTGCGGTGGGAGAGGAGTGTCGGTATTGCGAGGCGCCGCTGGGGTCAAGAAGGCTGGTGCTTCTGAGTGCTAGTTTTTCCTGGCCCCAAGGCCTTCGCGCATCGGACACGGGGGCGTCCGTTGCGCATGTGAAGTTGGAGGCCGCGCCATGTGTTCTGGTGCGCCTTACCTGAGAAGGAGATGGGGGAGGAGTAGTTCTCCCGAGGAGGGATCGCCCTGGGGCAGCCAGCGCTGGTGGGGCTGCGGATGTGTGCTAAAGCGTTTCCGTGGCCCTGCCAATATGTGACGAAGGTGGAACACCATGGGGTTTTAGTCGGTGCGATTCCGACATAACCCGTCCTTGCCCCCGCAAGGCGGGTATGCATAGGTATTTCCCCACGTAAAAAAAGGGCGGCGGGAGGGCACGCCCCCGCCCTTTACCTCAGTCTCCGACTGCATTCAACTCGCGCGCCTACTGTACAAACACATTAGTTAACAAATATAGTCTGTTCACTAAGATCATCTATTTTCTATGATGTAAGTGTTGTTAGCCTATGCGGTTAGATATTTAGGTTCACTAATATAGTGTCGGTACACTCGGAGGCGCACTTATTATTTTGCTTTTATATTATTATTTTTTACTGTTTGCTAAATCAATGTTTTTCTATTCTAAGAATTAAATAGAATACTATTTTATTCTTATGGTTATTGTAATAAAATACAAATATAAATAATAAACACAAGTTAGGTAGCAAAGAGAATTTAAATGAAAAATATGAGTTGGTAGGTAAACATAAACGAAAGTGAAATAGACACTATTCTTCATCACTCGAAGTGTTGGAGTCACTGCTACCTGTATTTATAATAAGGCATTCAACGTCATCACGTTCTGAATTCATACTAAAATAGTATTTTTGTAAGTGGTTCAATCAAAATTTTCATCTTGAGGCACTTCACTGTCCCCCCAAGAACGAAAAAAACATTTTCTGTATACGCAGCAGAGTCAACAAAAACAACCTTTCACTACGGCGTTTCGTTTTAAAATGCCAAATTTTCCTACGGGTGTACGCCGCACGCAGCGACCTTTGATGTCGCGGCGGTGGCGCCTTTGACAAGATGCAGCACGTGCCGAAGCAGCGCGACACTAAGGCGACCGTATCTAAGCGAAAAGACTACATAAAATTGATGAAAGTAATGTTGAAAATCCAATTGATTAAATTTTATAAAATTGATATGTATTTATAAATTTGTTTGTACTCGTATTATATAGATAATAATCATACTTTTCATGTAAAACAGCACAATAAATGAAAATTTTATTATTAAATTAAAACTTTAATTTTAATATAATAATAAAATTTTCAACTACCCAAAAATAATGTTTACAAGTTTGTGAAGCTAAGAAGTTTCCACTTCCGACGTGCAGTCCTACGAATAACAGTTTTTTATATAGATTTTAATATGCCAACTTTTTCCGTAACGCGAGTAGACGAGGGTGGCAGTAGTAGAAAATCTTGAAGAATATGCTAAAGTTGAACTGAATTTTTTTATAGAAAGGTAGGACTGTGAGTACGCAATTACGTGTACATTCATTTCTCACAACATCAAAGTTGAAACGTCGGCTTTCACTCGTATTTAGCTATTCTGAAATATACTTACTAGTAGGATTGCCACCTACGATTTCTTTAAAAATTTTGTATTTATGTGCAACATCGGATGTACATATTATGTAATTTTAAAAAGTTTTTTTATTCAAAAATATACCTATACTTAAATATAGCAAGCGAAAAAGAAAACAATTTAACAGTCCGACTAGAGTCACTGCCTTATAAAAAATAAAATTTATAGCTTGGTTATAAAAAAAAGTAACAATCTGTATAAGTCCCACAGCTGAGCACGGGTCTCTTTTACTTTCTTAATTTTATTACTCAGCCATGCAGGTGTCGTCACTATATCTCTTTTCACCCGTTTGTCGTATTTCCTCAGTTTCAGGACACTCCCTTGTTGCCTCAGCCAGTATCGGAATCCTCGGCGTCGACATGTCGAATGACGTGCAGAATCACTTGAAAGAGAAGTCCAAATTGGCCTCTAAAAAGCTTGGCGTGTTCAGAAGAGCGGGACAGTATTCATGCCGGCTCACCACCTGCAACTTTACAAGGTGCAGGTTCGGCCTCACATGGAATATTGTTCCCATCTCTGGGCTGGGGTTTCCTTCCCAGTGCCAGTTCCTTCCATTTGATCGCATCCAGCGCAGAGCGGTTCGAATCGTCGGCGACCGAGCTCTTTATTTGACTCACTGGCACTGCGAAGAGATGTTTGCGTATTTCATCAACTTTACCACGGGGAGTGCTCAGAGTAATTGTTTGGACTGATTCCAGCCGCTCAATTTCACTATTACACATCGCGATAAAACTAGCAATACCATCCATAGCATCTGGATGATTGGTGGTCCACCACTGTGCGATTTACAAGAAGTTTTCTTCCTCGCAGAACTTTCTTGTGAAATCGACTTTCCGGACCGATACGACTTAGGGACCTTCAAGAAAAGAGCCTACTCTCTTTTTAAAGGCCGGCAACGTACGTGCGATTCCCTTAGTGTTGCACTTGTTCATGGGCTGCGGTCGACATTAACATCAGGTGAACCGCATGCTCGTTTGCTCCCTCATCTATAAAAAAGAACGTGGTAAGTGCTATTTTAAGTATTAACAATCTTGCTGGCGCGGATCGAAAAGGTGTACTAAGCTACCACCGTTGGGTATATTTAACATAATATGTTATGATATAGGGGAGTAAACAGGAATATACCAACATTTTCTCTAAATGCCGATCTCACTTATCACGGCGTAGCTTACTAGATGAATCATCAGGTTCTGCTGACCGATCAATGACAGATATAGTTAAAAAATTTCAAGTATGAAGTGCCAGTGAGCGCGTTCTTAGGACGGTCTATTTCCAGCAGCTGAGGACTAAGAGAACCCTTCAAATTGGAACTTAGCAGAGTGAGATTGCACTCTGCTTGGCGGCTGAAATAAGCAAGACTATGGTACCAATATAGACGGAGTCCTAGGCAGATAGGAGCAGTACTAACTAGTAACAACGGAGTGTTTGTACTACATGATATATCAAGTACTAAATTCAATTACGTAATTTAGAATCCAGGAGGTACACATGCCAACTACTTGTGAGTCCTTTCTGGATGCGTAGTTAAAGCATCCAGTTCAAATTGTAGCAACTAAAAATGCCGCATGAAAGGATGCATGTATTACACAGCACAAGATATCAAGCTATTGGACTATTTAATTTTTTGCCTTCCTCATTTAAAACTATTTATTGCCACCACAATTTTCAAAGCTGCTACTCAGTTGACTTTATTGTCTATGTACTGTATAATTTACAATCTATAATGACATCAAAAGTATTTAATTGATGTTGAATGATTGTCCAATGATGTTTAAATTTTATTCGATTGTAATTTTATTTAAGATAATTGCATGCGAATGTTATTCTTTATTCATGTAATAAATTTTCAATACAATGTAATATTGTTCTATGGAATAAATGTCTATGACTATGACTATGACATACACCTGACCTGACAAAATGAAGACTAAAACTGCGACACTAAAGCGGTTCGTGCAACACAACTGCTATTTAACGGCAGAAACCGGTAAAAGGCTGGTACATATCCAGACGGACTCCCAGAAAATGCTTTCAAGTTTAAAAAATGTGACTGATCCTACATTCTGACAGTACTAACACTCTATACCTTCCCCGGATTTTACCGCATCTTATCGCATTAGCGTTAGGTCGGACACAGGTAAGTTAGTAAGAGTGAGTGACTTCTTCTTCTGCTTGTTTATCATCCTGTAAAAGTCCACTCCTGAACATGTGCCATTTTTGTTGTAGGAGGGATTTTCCTTAATCTTCACGCTTAGCAAACGATTGAAGATCGTAGCGCCAGACGTATTTTGCGTATTTTATGTCTAAAGTAAACGAGATAGTTTAAGCAACATTTATTGGAAGCCATAACGTTTTTCTATCATTTCTCAACTCTTTTTCTTACTTATCCATCAATCCATTTCAACCCACGGATTTCATTCCGTGGGATTGATGGATATGTGGTGATACTAACATAAACTGAATGTAATCCTTTTCGAATTTTTAAGAAGACGCTCCTACTTGTTAAGAAGATTTCGTGACATATCTGGATTAAATATATCTTCATAATCAATAATAGGTAAAATAAGGGAATAAATCAGCATAAGCTTGATTTGGTAAGGAAGATTTTTTAGATAATAAAGGGAAAGCAAGGTGGTAACGGCTAAATTTCAGACATCTGCAATTTCCAGACCATTGTATCATCCATATATACGAGTAAGTTAAGGTTTTTTATGGAATTATATTATGGAATTAAAGCCCCATTATAAAGTAAAGAAGAGAGAGAGATTTTCATAATTGTTTTTAGCCTCAGCCAGAAATCATGAACTTATATATGTTTTCATCTCATGGTCACGACGCCACCACGCGGTCAATAAATAAAACACAAAACAACCTTATAAAAACATTTGTTACAATATTCTATACTGAAACAAACGTATCCCGTTTGTTTTGTTTTAGCCCCCATCTGAAAAACAGAGCTAAATCTACAAAGTCATACCGCAGCACTGAGATCTTTTGTTCGAGTTTCTTTGTCCTACACAGCCTTAATTCTCTTTTTTCCCCAGTGCATGTTCGTTTTAACAATTTCTAACGTTAATTTTGAACAATAGTACTCAGTGTGATTTTCCGTACTTTAATAAACTTTTATCTGTTGTCTGTGCTTAATCTTTTTGGTAAAATATTAGGGTTACGGTTTTAAATAATGACCTAGTGTTAATTAAAATAATGACCTTGTGCTATTATTAAAAGATACTCAATGCTTATATTTTCGTTGTTTGTCCGTGGGCAAAAGCTATTCTTCTAATTTAGATGAGGCTTTTATCCAGTAATAGACTGACAAAGACTGATGAAGTTAAAGTAAAAGTTTGTAAAAGCTATCTAGATTAAAAAAACGTTGTCTGATCCATGAGGCTGTAATCTTTTTTAGAGAATAAATTAAAAAATGTCTTTCTCAACAAATTCATTAAATGTTTACCCACCTAATTTCCTTGCATGGCAATATATGAGACGTAGGTAGCCGTGACCGTTGAGTAGCAATACCGCCACGTGTTCCAAGATGTAATCGCTGACGGTGTTGCCACATTATTAAAACTTGCTAAATATAAAGCGAAATATAGTAAATATCATGTATTTTAAATAACAATAATACTCTTATATTCATAAATAATATGATGTTTTAATAATTTTTTATAATGTCATTACAGTACCTATGTGCCCATTTCTGTTCCGACATGGTTTTCATTACATATAGTATAGATAAAAATTCTGTGCATTCATTGTAACAGGAATAACCTTGAATTCTTCTATTAAACTTTGACAAGATAAGCAAATATAATACAAATTCCAAGCATTTATAACTGACGGACAGAAACAAAGCATTTAGTTTAGTGATCCGAGCTTGAGATTGGCTTTGTTCAACTTCTCAAGACAAACATACAGCATTATTCAATACAGGGTAAACAGGCACCCTCAAGGAGAAAGTGCTTACTTAATTCTAATTAATAATTTAACTGTTATCAGGTTTTCTACAATTATTCGCCTTTTGATATAAATGGAATGTTAAATATTATTTTTGTACACAGATATTATTTCTAGGTGTCGCTTAAAGTAAAATTAATATAGATAATATAGAGCAGCTGTGTAGTCAAGTTTTCTTTCTCAGCTTAATATTGATTGTAAATTCATGGATCCTCCTAGAATAATAAGAATAAGTTCTCATACGCTGCATTAAAAGGCACCGTTTCATATATCATGATGTTATTCACATTCAACAATTTCATATACCTACATGTTGTGGTACTTAATCATGAAACCGCAATGTACGTTTTGAGTCGCTTAATTTGTGTAATTCAAGAATTTCATAACAAATGTCGAAGCAAATACACATGTCAAATACACATTTTGTGTTTGCCTGATATTACTTTGAATATGCTATAATATATTTACCGTGTGGTGGCGGCTTAAAAGAATCCATCGCCTCATTTTGTTCCCATTTTGGTGCAAAAAAGACCGTATGGCTTTCGATATATGGCGGTACAACTATCATGTTAAAGTCAGGCGTAAAATGCTTAGATAGGAACTGGAAGCAGCGTCAGGGGTGCGAAACGTAATTCGATCGTCTATCTGTCTGCCCAGCGTGACTATTAAGGCTACAATGGGAGAGGCTAATGACCAGAAGTGAACTTTTACGGCCCGTTGAAGAAGAAAAAGAATGTATATATAAGAATTAAATTATACTCGTCTCTAGACATAACAATAAATGCTGGTGATAAGAGGGCTGGTTCTTTTCTCGCTCAAAGGCTAAGTATAGCGATTCAGCGAGGAAACGCAGCCAGCGTTCTTGGCACGATACCGCGGGGAGTAAGACTGTATGATAATTAAGTTACTAGTTTTTTGTTTTTATTATAGTTTTTAATATTGTATATAGTAAAATATTGTATATTATGTTATATAAATAAATGATTGATTTATCGGAAAAACATCACTTCTTTCTACAACCCATCTTTTGTTTCGTTACCCTCTGTTGCCTTACGACACCCACGGGATGATATAGGATGGTGGATTTTCCTATGCCGCCACTACACGGCTCATTTTGCTCGCGAAATCTTGAGCTGTTACTGCTTTATCCATAATTCCACCACTCATAATAATAATGAATTTAGGTTTAATGACAACAATCCGTGAACCTGTTTCTAACAACGAAGCAAGAGCGTGAGTGTCCTTCAAAGTCAAAGTCAGCGTCAAAGTCAAAATATTTTTATTAAAAGTATACTAAACACTTTTTGAAGTCATAAAAGCTACACCATCGTTTCAATAATCGTTCCTGTGGGAAACCTTGGAGAAGAAGCGACAAGAAACTTATTATTTTTCTCCCATAACTTACAATTTAACCTTATAAAATAACAAATCAATTAATTCTAGAAAGCTCATTATGTCAAAGCATTCTTATCATTTAAATAATCACTTAATTTTTGGTTACATTTTTTCTTTAGAATGCTCTTTAAATGCGCCTTGATTTTATGTAAAGGCAACTCGGTAATATCACATCTTGCTATCCCAAAAATGAGCCACTAGTTTTATGAAGCCTGTACTTTGGAGCAGTAGGTTTAGAATTATATGCATTTTTATGTAAGTTTTAGATTATTATATTGATTGATTGATTTATTTTTCGGGACACCATGTAAAATTACTTACTTAATTAGGACTTAATGCCACAAGGTATTCACTACCGATCTACCTCCAGGTTAGGTTATCCAGGAATTTATTATGGTTATATAACTTTATTAATTACCATTAATTACCATTTATAATCAAAATGACCTTATTATTGACATCGCTTATCACTTTCTAACATAAATAATGTTAAGTAGTATGAACCGTGAAGCAACAGTTAAGATATTAATAAAAAAACAAGCAACTCTAAATGAGTCCCTAAGTTTAATATTCTACAGTACAAATGTTCCTTTTCTGTAGTATAATATATTTTCAATATCAAAGTAAGGGGCTCATTTAGAGATTTTTTTGAAATCAGAAATCATCACACTACCTACGAAAATAGCTAAAGTAAACAAATACTGCTGTATCAATGTCAGTTAACATTCTCATTTTTGTAATTACATACACAAAAGAACCCCTTTGTCGTTTCTCCCCAGTTTCAGGGCACTCCCCTTATTGCCTTAGCCAGCATCGGAATCCTCGGCGTTGACATATCGAGTAATGTGCAGTTTCGTGGTCACTTGGAGGGGAAGGCTAAATTGGCCTCTATAAAGCTTGGCGAACTCAGCAGAGCGGGACAATATACCGCTTGCAACTTAACAAGGCGAAGGTTCGGCCTCACATGGAATATTGTTCTTATATCTGGGCCGGGGCACCTCAGTATCAGCTCCTTCCACTTGACCGTATTCAACGGAGAGCGGCTCGAATCGTCCACGATCAAGTTCTTTCCGATCGGCTTGAGACACTGGCTTTGCGAAGAGACATGCATGCATCTTCTACTGCATATATCACGGGGATTGCTTAAAGGAATTGTTCGGATTAATTCCAGCAGCCAAATTTCAACAACGCACATCGCGTCAAAACTCACGTTACCATGCACATCATCTGGATGTTTGGCGGTCCACAACTATGCGATTTACTAGGAGTTTTTTTCCTCACACGACTTTTCTGTAGAATTGTTTACCACTGGCGATTTTTCTGGACCAATACGACTTAAGAATCTTCAAGAAACGATCTTACTCCTTTAAAAGGCCAGCTATGCGCCTGCAATTCCCTTAGTGTTGCAGTTGTTCATGGGCGGCGGTCGACACTTACCATCAGGTGAGCCGCATGCTCGTTTGCCCCCTCTTCTATAAAAAACTCAGCGGAACTAAGTCTCCTTTCCAAGGCTTCACTATGAGAACTCTATAGTAGACGAGGGTCTATATAAAACGTTTTGCTCTTAATGTATGCTAGAATAATTTTAGATTCAACGCAAACGTACGACGCAAAAGAACGTTGAAGTTAAACTACGATGTGTACTATGCGGTTAGTAGTTAGTATATTTGTATGCAACTAAGATACGGAAGTCTTATCAACGTTGACGTTACAAACACATTAAGTTATTAATATCAGCAAGCGGTTCTGGTGCATGGTGAGCTGTTGGGTTCTCTTCTATAACAACTTGGAACAGGCTGCAAGAGGAAAACAACTAAGCAACTTTTGCGGCTTGTGGTATGGCAGGAGACGTTAGGATATTCGCTATTTCTGCAGCTGACAGTGATGCAGGGAATGCTATTATTTTCTCAACGTCAGTCAGCAGATACCCAGGAAGAGATTAAATTGGAATAATATCCGCCTCGTCATCAATTTGGCGTAATTTTTAACTCATAGAAAAAAACTCATAGAAAATTTAGAATTCACAGAACAAAAATGATCTGATTCAGAGGTTTTATGCTTAGATGTGGTTAGTTTTGAACTAAAAGCTCGTACATAACTCACAGACTGTATATAATTTAGACATTAAATTGACGGCTCGGTAACGCAGTGACTGAGAATGAGAAACTATCCCACAGAAAAATGTACTCCACGGTATAGGAAGAAATCATAGTATGAGGTAATTTAAAAAAAAAACATCTAACATAACTGATAGAAAGGCTGGCAAGATCGTAAGACTTTTTTTATTTGAGCTAGCACAATCATAGGATCTATAACTTTCCATTTAAGTTCTAACAATACACATGTAGCCTTTTTGTTTAAAGTGCGTTGCAGATGTACATAGTTTAGTATAGATGGATTGTGAGCTCCTTAATCACTGCGTTATTATACAACAAGAAAAGATCGTGTAAATTGCCGGATCCAAAAAAGTCGTGGTAAGAACGTTCAATTCGTCAGCCAAAATTGTATAGTTTGGTTTTTAAATTTTTTTTTTACTAAAATGGAAGAGAAAGCAATAAAATCGCAATTTTTTTATTTCAATAAAATGCTCTCCACTAGATGGAATGACGTCAATCTTGTTTAAATAATTTTTAATTTAAATTTGTCTTTATTAAAATTACTAATTTCGTAAGTGTATATTTGACGTTGTTCGTTATTTCGTTTTGATATAAAGCTTCATAGTTTGTTTCTAGTAGCAACTCCATATCGGTTGTTATTATTTAATTAACATGATTTATGTATTTGCGGCAAACAAACTGGAAGCAAATGATAGTAACACAAATTATGCACCGTCATCATGACAATTCCTTCCAAAGAGTAGAGTAAGATTACTTCTTTAATGATTATTTCATGTAAACAAGCGTATTATTTCAAGTTAAACTCGTTTATGTGTCATACGATACTCAATAGCACTGCCTGATGCATATCAATTATCGCATAATTAAGTGTTAAGCGCTTGATAGTATAAATCATAGAATCGATTTCAAATTGCTTACAAATTGATGTAGGTAAATAATTAAGGATTAAAAAAAAACATAGATTATTTTAGGCGATTTTGAATCTCGATATTTCGAAATAAGCTTGTTTAAAAATACATTTCTAAAGATACCCCATTCTATATCATCTCGTAGGTGGCGTAAGAGGTGACAGACGAAAACAAACCAGAAGATGGGCAGCAACGTGTTCCTAATAACAACTAAAAATAATTAAAATTAAAAAATTGTACAACCGACTTCAATATAAATTATTAAGAATAACTCAATAACTACTGGTCAGACCTTGATCAAATTTATATGGGTCCACATGAGAAGCACCAGCTTTCAATTTAAAAAAAGAATCATCGAAATCGGTTCACCCAGAAAAAAGTTATGAGGTAACACACATAAAAAAAGAACATACAGTCGAATTGAGTACCGTCTCCTTTTTGAAGTCGGTAGAAAACTGCGGATCGCATACCATTACCGAGAACAGAATACCATTTTACTGGTAAAAAGGCATACCATCTTATTCTCATTGGTGTCAACGTACCTCCATTTTAATTCTTGTTAGATGTAAATGTCTATGTAGATGTCTGGGCCGCAACATCCATTTATCATCAGGTAGACTGTACGATTGTCTATCATCCACAAACGTATTAAAAAAAGGACAAAATGGAGTCTTAAAAGTTTTTCAAATCATTGCAGCTCCTAAATAGGTCAGTTCAAAATTATTTACCGATGAAAAGAGCAATCAAAATTATTAATTATTTTAGTAGAAAATTATGTACCCATAAAATAATTTATTGCATCACATTTATATTAGTGAGTTGATTTGATATGATTTTTATTCTATTTACTTCAGCTTTGATGCAATGACGTGCATAATAAAGATCTTAAAATCTATTTCGATTCGTATGCAAATTAAACTGCAAGTCGTCGCACTCCATATGCAGAGGAAATGGAAAATTAAAAAAAAAGAATCGTGCGATTTATTCCGTATGAATTTTTTAAAGCAATTTCTCTTATTGAGAGGCAGTTCTATTTTCTTTTTATCAATCTTTTTTTTTGTAATAACAACGAAGTTTTTTGAATATTTGAAAGTGGCGTTGGAATCCTCTATCCCATTTTATAATATGTGTGTCGTATAGGAAATACTAGAAAAATCTTATGGCATCCAATAGATGGCGGAATAATTATCTCGTTCTTTCGTCTTATAATATTAGTGTGGTAATATTTGAAATATATTTTTCTTTTATGAAGAGGAATTTATTAGCTGACAATATTTGTAGTTGAGACCACTAAAAACCTTATTTATAAAGTAAAAAGGCTAAAAGGCTGGCATTAGGGGCGGGGCTGGTATTAAGGGCATCCATCGTATAAGTAGGCATAGTTTAAATCTTTAGATGTAGCGGACATGTATATTTGACAAGACTGGTCTGATCATATTAATGTCCAAATTTGGACATTGTAAAGTTTGAATTTAATAGCGAGATTGTCACTGAATACTAAACTGAGTTCGTGCGCAATAACTGCGCATGATTTGTACCTGCTTTGGCAGTTATAGAAAACTTAAGAAACTGTAAGAAAGACTTTACGCCGCCTGCGACCATGTGCAGTACGTATGAACCTAACACTAATTGTCAGCACACAGCAGTGCATTTACACGATAAACCGAGCCTAAGTACACGACTATGTTGCGTGCAGCTAAGAGCATATCATTTTAGTGTGCAGCGGAATGGCAACGTCGCGCCACGCTACTATGAAGTTGTATTTCTATGAAGGTTTTTACTACTAAAGTATAGTTTAGGTGACATTATGCTGCTCATTATTAGGAAGATAAACACTGTTAAATTTTAGATTTTTACTTTTCTCCTTATCCCTGCCCTTATCCCAAGTTATTTCGAGTCGACGTAGTATGTCGTTCTTTTCATTATTCCTCTATCAGCCGTTGTGCGTCACGAACATTTCTTACGCATATCATCTTTCACGCAAAGTACATTCATATTTTCTTGACATACAATCTGTAAACACTAGGAACAAACACCAGCTAGTGATACCAGTTTCTCGACTCTACAGAGACAGATATTGATTCTTGGGATAATTATCTCGTTCTTTACTAGCTATTACAACAAAGTCCCAGAAAATATACAAGGTCTCTATGATTAAATTTAAATATTTTATTAAACAAAAACTATATAAAAAGGCTAAAAACAAGTGACAAAGCCGAAAAAACAGACTTGGCTCCTCGCCGTGTGGTAGCGGTGTATAAAATACCATCAACTACTTTCGCACCATGAGGCATAAAAGAAAAGAAATGGCCCCGAGTTCTCGGCGCCCCTTTAATGGGACAGGGGTGCGAAGGATCTCCGGGAGGAAAACCGGTGACGAGGTTCGCCACCCGTCACGTTCTGTCTCCCGGAGGGGCGAAAAGTGGATTGAGGAAGCCCTTCTGGCTACACTGAATGTATGTGGAGCAATTAATGATAAGATGGATGAAGTATGCGATATGATGTATGATAGAGGAATAGATGTGTTATGTGCAAATGAGACGAAACGAAAGGGAAAGGATGCCACTACACATGGCATGTATACTGCGTACTGGTCTGGTGTAGACGAGACAGAGCGGGCATACCAGGGAGTCGGTATCATCCTTTCAGAAAGAATGGGTCATTGTGTGAAAGAGTATGAATGTGTAAGCCCGAGACTGCTATGGATACGAATGAAAGTGGGCTTAAAGAAGTTGTTTGTGCTAGGGGTGTACGCCCCAGACATGTCTAAGCCCACTTATTTCCGAGAGCAGTTTTGGGACATGGTAAGTATGGTGTTGATGAAATGTAATGGAAATGAGAATATTATTATGTTAGGAGATTTTAATGAAAGGGTTGGGGTAAAGAGGTCTGGTTATGAAAGGATATTAGGAACGTTTGGCGATGAAAGTATAAATGAGAATGGTGAAGACCTCCTCACCGTATGTGTGGAAAAGAAACTTTTTGTGACGAACACTTTCTTTCGCCATAAGAGGATTCACATGTATACATGGGAAAGAGGTGATGATAGAAGCATGATAGATTTCATAATAGTGGATGAAAGAATGAGGAGCGCAGTGGTAGATACAAGGGTTTACCGGGGGTCCAACGTAGGGACGGATCATTACTTGGTCTTATGCCGAATTAATGGTCTATTCAGACGTTGGCGGCATCGGACATCTGTGTCTACCACTGCGTTACAGCGTATAAGAACAGAGAGGTTACAAGATGAAGGTGTGAAAGAGAAGTTCAAATGTAGACTGAGAGAAAATATAAGTGGTATGGATGAATTGTGTATGAATGATTTAGACTTGGAGACTGTGTGGTATAATATCAAGAAAGGTTTGGTGGATTCAGCTACCGAAGTATGTGGTGTAACTAAGAGAACGAATGAAAGGAAAAATGACACTTTATGGTGGGATGATGAGGAACGGATGGAAGTTGCAGCAAAGAAGAGAGCATGGCTAGATTTACTAGCAACCAAGGCTAGTCATTCTAGCGGTATTAATGATGATATTGAAAGACAAAAGGCAGTCTTTAGACATCTAAATAAGAGGGTAAAAGAAGTAGTTGAAAGGAAAAAGCAAGAAATAACGGATAAGAATGATAAAAGAATATCGGATAACTTCCAGGCAAATATAAAAATGTTCTGGAAACTCGTAAGAACTGCCAGGGGATATTCAAAACAGCCTAGAATGAATGCTATAAGAGACCAGAATGGCTGTATTCTGAATGACGAAGTTTCGAGCTTAAGGAGATGGAAGGAATACTTTGAAAGCGTGTTTATGAGTGATGAGACGTTTGAATTAATTGAAATAGGAATTCCGAAAGAAGAGGAAAGAGATAGAGAGATAGGTATAGATGAAATAATGAAAGCAATGAAAAGTATGAAAGCAGGTAAGGCAGCCAAATATGATAGAGTATCACTCAAAATGCTAAGGGTTGGACAGGGAGTGGTGGCAGACCTGCTGTACACCTTGTTTAATTTGTGTTGGTAACTTAAGCGGGTACCGGGAGACTGGTGCAAAGCCGTGATAGTCCCAATATATAAGGGAAAAGAATCGCAGCAGGACTGTAAAAACTACCGTGGTATCAGCCTTCTTAGCATTGTGGGAAAACTGTATGCTAAGGTGCTAATTGAAAGAGTTATGAAAGATACTGATGGAAAAATTTGGGATGTGCAAGCGGGATTTAGAAAGGGAATGGTATGTACGGATCAGATCTTTTCCATGCGCATGATCGCGGAGAAGTTTTTGGCCAAAAACCAAAAGGTTTTTTGTGCGTTCGTGGACTCGACAGAGTGGACAGGGATGTGTTATGGCAAACACTGAACTCATTTGGGTTGAGCGATGGGTTGATACAGGCATTGAAGTCTCTATATAAGGACTCCAGTGCTTGTGTCAGGATCAACGGGGCCTACTCGGACTGGTTTGGCATCCATAAAGGTGTCAGACAGGGCTGTGTGGCTTCCCCGTGGCTGTTCAACCTATTTATGGACAGTTGTTTGGAAAATTTGAAAGTTGAAGAATGCGGATTAAGAATGGGTGAGTTAACGGTCAAATGCCTTTTGTACGCCGATGATTAAGTCGTACTTGCGTTGTCGGCGGCCGAGTTGCAAATGATGGTTACATTAATGAACAGGTCATTAAAAGGGTGAACGCAAGTAAGACGAAAGTTATGGTTTTTGAAAGAGAAGAAAGTAAAACGATATGTGAAATAAGAATAGAAGGGGAATTGGTCGAGCAAGTAGATGAGTTTGTGTATTTGGGATGTGTATTTAGCAGGGATGGTAGATATGATAAGGATATAGAAAGACGAGTGAACGCAGGAAATATAGTAAATGGGGCTCTACACTCTATTGTGGAAAGTCAGAATGTGTCCAAAAAGGCACGTATGGCAATTCACAATGCTGTGTTAGTCCCTACTTTAATGTATGGTAGTGAAAGTTGGGTGTGGCAGAAGAAGCACGAGAGTAGAATAAATGCTGTAGAAATGCGGTCATTAAGGAGTATACTAGGGCTGAATCTAAATGACAGAGTGAGAAATTGTGTGATAAGAGAAGAGTGTGGTTTGCAAGATGATGTTGTGACCAGGATTAAGAAAGGAATGCTTCGGTGGTTTGGTCATGTATAAAGAATGAATGAGGAAAGAGTGACAAAGCAAATTTATGTGGCAGAGGTGAACGGCAGAGTCTGGAAAGGACGCCCTAGGCGAAAATTTATCAACCAAATTGGCGATATATTGAAAATGGGCCAAATTAAGAGTACCCTTAACCGACGAGCGTGTATGCGTAGGTATATGGATGTGGAGGAGGCGAGAGAGGTGTGTCGGGATCGTGCCAAATGGAAGTCCATAGTTTCTGTCTACCCCTATGGGTGACAGGCGTGAGTGTTTATGTATATGTATAAAAAGGGTTACTATAATATAAATGAATACATGGTTGATAATAACCCCTGCGTATGTTCCAAACTATAATGATTTCTTATATTTACGCGAACACTTCACATTGAATAAAACTACTTTTACGGATTTTATCGCGTTTAATTTTACTATTTTGATTCCCGACGTCTCGGGTGCTTTACAGCAACCCATGGTCACGGGGGGGACTGAGATGTTTGACGTCCCGATGTCATACTTAGCCCGGCTACCTTCAGTTTTAAAATATTAAGTTTTTTTGGTTCGATCTACGCAGAATGAGCTTACAGTATCTTGAAGTCTTGCAGTGGTATGCTTGGGTTTGGATTTAATTTTGTTAATTATAGGATCCCAAGCAGATGGCAGTACCCATCCATCTTCTCTATTGAAATTAGGAAGTTTTTTAATTTCAATAGCCTCGCGTATCATCCTTGGTAGGAATCGGTTTGCGAGGATTTGTGGTCTATCAAATCTGATGTAATGGCGGGGACGATCTTGAACATGGTCACTGACTGCAGACTTCCCAGAGTATCGGTGCCTCACGTCAGCTATATGTTTTTTCTCGCGGGTTTTAATGGATCTTTTTGTTTGTCCTATGTAAGAGAGACCACATTCACAATCAAACTTGTACACTCCTGCATCTTGTAGAGGAATATTACAAAATGTAGCCAACCTTTTCTGTGACTCCTCTGACATAGGGTAGTACAGCAGGCACACGCTCGACTGTGGCCGGCTTCATTCGGTCACTGTGACGTAGGCGCGGGACCCGAAGCTTGTTGTCTTCTAAAATAAATTTTGTTAATAGTTTGTAACTTTTCATATTGTATAATTTACTTTAAAAAAGTCCCGCTGAGTTTCTTGCTGGTTCTTCCCAGGACAGAGGTTTTTTTCCGAAACAATGGTAAAGTAAAAAAATGACTTTCAGTAAGAGTTACATGAAATTTATAATGAATAAAAAAATATTCTATTCCATTCTATTCTGTATCCATCCACTTTGATATCCAACATTCTTCTTGTTACACGATTATCTTCAACTCCACTTAATATACTAACTTAATGCATACTATGCTAGCTTACCGCCTCTCAACTTGTCCGTGATGTTAAGAGTAATATTTATTATCAATTTCTTTTTTATCTCCATTTGCGTATTACAATAGTGTATTCTTATTGCTCTTTAGACTTTAATTTATTTATTATTTAGAATAAAATTTGGACGGCTCCATGGCGCATTGGCTTGGCATTGAGTTGCGGCGCTGAGAGCCACGGATTCGAATCCTGCACGGCACCAGTATTTGTATGGCCGAAAAATTGTTCCAGGTCAAGATGTTTGTCCTTGTGTAATTTATGCTTGTAAACTGCCTCCACGATACAGGAGAAAATCTTAGTATGCGGGTAACGTTTTTTCGAGCTTTTAATGTGATAACATATAAAGGTATATATAACATCGGTGTTTGTGCTAGTATAAACTATGTGACATACTTCTTAAAATGCCTATATATTGTATGGAAACTAATATCATTAGTAAGAGAGATAAATAATACCCAAACATGATTTATGAGGTCTCAAAGGGCAATTATTACAAATGATTATAAGTAATAAATGAAATATATCGCTAAAGTAATTGCTGAGTCACTGCTGTGCCAGTGGACAAAACTTTCCGCTTTACAATCATATAGTCTAAGGTCTCTAAATTCGTTCGTCCCTTATTTTATATATTTATCACCATCATTATTGCAGCCCAAGCCCACTGCTGAACATAGGCCTCCCACAAGTAATGCCACAAAGCACGGTCCTGAGCCACCTGCATCCATCGACTACCACTCATGTCTTACAAGCACTCCATCTAGTTGGTGGAGGGGGGTTGGGCCCTACACTTTTTTTTTATAGGAGAGGGCAAACGAGCATGCGGTTCACCTGATGTTAAGTGACTACCGCCGCCCATGAACAACTGCAACATCAGAGGAATTGCAGATGCCTTGCCGGGCTTTTAAAAAGGAGTAGGCTCTTTTCTTGAAGGTCCCTAAGTCGTATCGGTCCGGAAAAATCGATGATTTTTCCGCACCGATACGACTACGATTTTGGGTATAAGACACAGACAACCCTCGTCGACACACTCACAATCGTTAAAACGTTGTTAACGAGAGACTTGTGGACGATAAATCCAACACCTCCTTGGGACAGATGTTCGCCCTCCCGGTGATAAAACAAGTTGCCGGATTCGAGGATTACCGTATCCTCTCCCTCTCTTCGGACCTCAGATAATCCCATAATATCCCAGCACATCTTGTTTATGTCTTCGGGAAGATGCTACCGCCCATCTCCTGCCTGTTTGCATCAAGTTACAGATGTCATTATCAGTTACACAATTACTTTATGAGTTATTATTGAAGTGATCAATAAATCTAGGCTCCTACTACTAAAGGCCATAACTTGCAACTTCCTATTTTCTTGTATATAAATATAAAATTTATATTTTTTTTTACAAACGGGTTATTTTACAAACGGGTTATTTTACAAACACGTTTTTACATGATTTCTCCAAAATTAATATTTTACGTTTGCTTTTTTCAGATGCCATAAATCATGGACAAATAGAATCAGAACATGTAGCTTCAAGTTGTGGAGAATTTACGACTACCGAAATATAATATGCAGATTGCATGTCATCAAGGCATGATATTGCCCCTGGTTTACCCAAACAGTCTTCGCCAGCTAGCGACGTTATTCACCACAATATAAAGTTTGACAAAACCAGTGGCGTCTACTTCTTTAGGGACAGTCGTTGCGAATCTTTTGCTATATCACTCTCAGCTTGATTTTAAAGCGATGATTTCGTGACCAATCTAAATCACCAACAACCAGAAAATGAGATTTATTTTTCTTGAAGCTTAGATGAATTACAATTCGAAACACCAACTGTTAAAATTTTTTGAAAAAGGTTCCAAAGTTTAAAGAATAAAATAAGTAAGCGTAACTGAGGTGAATCATCATATTATCTAACTTTCGGGGGGAAGCAAATTACAGAGAGATGTAGAATGAAATGCAAGTGATGTCTATTGTTCACTGACAGGCATACTATATATAAAAAATATTGGAATTTGTGTTCTTATTTAAGAACTTCTCCTATTTGTTTGTAGAACTCGCCACAGCATCCACTTACTATCAGGTAGACTGGGTGTCATCATTCCCATTAAACGGAAGCTACTACACGAGAAAAAGCACTTAAAAAATATCTACCATTATTTTTAAATTTACAAGAAATTAATAATTTGTACTGAGGGGAAACGCGAAAAACCTTCATCAAAAATGTACGTTCAATAATTCAAAAAACTGAATTTGTTATTCAAAAAACCAAGAGCAGCTATATGTTTCACTTTCAGAACTTCAATAAGAATTATTTATAATCTTTATCAAATAAAAAGTATTCTATTCTATTTTGTGATGAATTTAAAATGAACATACTATGTACTGAAGATGAACAACGCAAAAGTATTTTATTAGTGAATATCACTTACTTATTACTTTCTTACTTATCACTTACTTATTACTTAGGTTATGTAATCGAATTATGAAGTTCAGCTGCAGACACAAAATTCAAAGCCATACGAATAGTTAACTATAAAATATTAAAAACATTACCTAATTATGATTTTACTACGTCAGTAAGTAAAATATTATATATAGGAACGAAAATATTAGGTCCACATATGAAATTGGCGTTTTGTACGGGAGGAATATAAAGTCAATTTCTTTTTGTAAAATATATTTAATTAATCAAAGTATGCACCGTTGTTATCTATGCACTTTTGCCATCTCATAGGTAGTTCATTGATCCCTTTACTAAAAAAAAACATGGGGGCGAGAATTAATAAACTCTTTGAAGGCGGTTTGGACTGCCGCATCGGAGTTGAATTTTTTTCCTTGTAAGAAGTTGTCCAAATTCCGGAAAAATGGTAATCTGTTGGAGCAAGATCCGGGGAGTACGGTGGATGTCGCAGACATTCCAATTGTAGCTCATCTAACTAAGTGGTTGTTTGTTGTGCAGTGTGTGGTCTTGCGTTGTTGTGAAGCAGCAGTGGCCTAGAGCGATTGACCAATCTCGGTTGTTTTGCAGCTAGTTCTTCCTTCATGGTTTGCAGTTGCTGACAAAAGATATCAGCCGTAATCGTTTGGCCAGATTTTAGAAAGCTGTTGTGTACGACACCGGCGCTAGTCCACCAAACACTCACAAGTAACTTTTTCTGAGTCAATTTTCGTTTAGGGCAGGATTTGGCTGGGTCTCCAGGATTCAGCCATTGCGACGAGCGCTTCCGATTATTGTACAGTATCCACTTTTCATCACAAGTAATGATTCGATTTAAAATACCTTCATTATTGTATCGGTTGAGCAAAGTAACACAGCAGTCGACGCGTGTTTGCAAGTTCGATTCACTCAATTCATGAGGTACCCATCTTTCAAGATTTTTTTACTTTCCCGAATTGCTTTAATTGGATTAATACAGTTTTATCACTTTCCCGAAGCCTGCAGCTATCTCTGAAGTGCTTTGTGATGGATCTGCTTCCACAATAGCCTTTAATTCTTCATTTTCCACTTTGGTCTCCAGCCGTCCACGGGGTTGGTTCTGAAGGTCGAAATTTCCAGAACGAAAGCGTTGAAACCAAAAACGTACCTTGCTTTCTTTTGCGACACCAGCGCCGTACACATCATTAATCCTTCGAGCTGTTTCTGCAGCACTGGTGCCACGGTAGAACTCGTACTCGTAAATATACCGATATTTCATGTTTTCCATTGTGCGGTAATAAGCGACGCCGAAAGATAAAATAATGAGGAAAATACAAATGAATGACTGTTTTCTAAACTCAAATGTACCAGCTAAATGGATTTATAAATTTGAATTTGGAATTCTTAACCAAAGAGGAGATATTTCAGATCAAAGTGGTCAGTACGACAACACGCTAATTTCATATGTAAGGACCTAATATATAGTATGTCACAAAACTTTTTACATCAAATAATACATACCCAAAAACCTATTACTTAAAGAATATTAGGTACATATACGCTATTTAAGAAGCGCACAAAATATTATGATAAGTGCTTCGTGAACGAGTCATGAGAAAAAATATTATGTACGATGCTAATAAAAGAAGCAATCAACAATTACTTCAAAGAAAGTATAAAACAGTTTCTATTATAAATTTTGGTAACAAAGTTCACGTTACAATATTCTTTAGATCTGCGCCATTCCATCACATTATTTACATTTACCACTTTTAATGTAATATTTTATCAGCAAAATAATAACGTCACATGTGACATTCTGATTATGTCCAAACCACATAATTCAGTAAAGAAATTATGTGGTTTGGACGATCAAAATTATTTCTATATCTTTTTATACTAACTTATTTAAGGACTTAAATAATCCTCATTATCGAAATCTAGAATTCTTAAAAAATTCTTACACACCTAAATGTCGATTTAAAATGGACTTCTTGTTGATTTTCTACAATATCTGGATCTGTATTTCAAATTTAAGTAGGTAAATTTCGGTATTAATGAATAAACGGTGTTTTCCTAAAATCAAATTTTATTGTATTTAAGTTACTTCTTTCTTCTGTAAAGTTCAAATTTTGACTTATGTCTTTAAGTCTGCTGGCCCTACAATTATATTGTGTATCTATATTCACTCAGCACGTCAGTTAGTTATATTAATAGATGGCCGTCAGACGTTGACGTGTTTCATTCTATCATATAATTCACTTAAAACAATGTTGTTAATTGCCTCTCTGCTTTTAAGTGCAATATTATTAATAATATTACGATACACGATAATGTACAAGAACTTTTGGCGGAAGAGAAATGTTGCACAAGAATACGGAGTCATTTGGAAGTTTATGACAGAAAATAAATCACTTTCTGAAATTTATAAAGATATATATGATGCATATCCAAAAGAAGATAATGTCGGTATATTTCTTGGATCAAAACCAGCGATAATAATAAGAAATTTAGAAAATTTACAAGCAGTGTTACAAGGCGATTTTCAAAGCTTCTACAGTCGAGGTATTGTTATAAATTCTAATGATTTACTTGCTGATAATGTGCTCTTTATGGATGATTATAATCGATGGAGAATAGTAAGACAGAAACTATCGCCTGTGTTTACATCCAAAAAACTTAAAAATATGTTTTATATATTAGAACGCTGCGCTCAGGACTTCGTTAAATTAATAGAAAACAGTCAACAGGCAAAAGACAAACCCTTCATTGCATTATACACTTATACAACAGCCTCGATAGCCGCAGCCGTTTTTGGCATCGACACTCATACTAAAAACACCATGGATTCACCGTTTCTTGAAATGGCATGGAAGTCTCAGGAGCCAACATTTTTAACTAATTTAAAATTTACCATTTCCAATATGTTCCCAAAACTTTACAATTTACTAAAATTAAAAATATTTGGAGAACATGAGGACTTTTTTATTAATGTTGTAAAACGTGTATTAAAAGCTCGCCGGAATGAACTTGAAAAGCGGCACGATTTCATTGATACCTGTATAGAATTACAGAAAGAAGGCTTGATGCAAGATTCATCAACAGGATTTACATTGGATCCTTCCGACGAACTGATGGCAGCACAGGCGTTCTTTTTCTTCATTGCAGGTGCAGATACATCTGCACAAACCATGCTTTTCGTTCTTTTAGAACTTTCTGGAAATCCTGACATTCTACTAAAGCTACATAAAGAAATAGATAATGTATTCGATCAATGTAAGGAAAAAATTACTTTTGATAATATAGAGAGCATGAAATATCTTAATATGGTAATGAACGAAGCTATGCGAAAATATCCTACAATCGGTTCAGTTCAAAGGAGATGCACCAGACAAACAATGCTACCTGTTGGGCAAGTAAAAATGGAAAAAGATGAGATAGCTGTGATCCCAATTTACGCATTACACAGAGATGAAAGATATTTTCCCAATCCAGATTTGTTCGATCCCGAAAGATTTTCGCCCGAGAATAGTTCTAAAATTTTGAAGTTTAGTTACTTACCCTTTGGTGAAGGGAATCGTGTCTGTCTTGGTAAGCATAATATAAACCTTATCAATGATTAACGTATGTATATTTGAAACCCCATCTTGGATATACACATTGCGAGTGGGCTCATCAAGCCACTTAGAGCGCCCCCTTGGGCCAGCCTTCAGCCGGGTGCTCCCTTTAATTCACCGTAGCAGTCTTTGTACTCGTATGTAAATTTTATTTTTATATTGCCCATCTTCCTGTTATTATAAGTAGGTAATTTTGGTTTGCCAGGTGAATATTTTGGTCTTAGTGAAATATCTATATATTTCTATTAAAGAATTTAATATTTTAAATAAAAGTAAGGTGACAAAGGAACGGAAAGGAATGGAAGAAGACAGTCCACCTGATGGTAAGTTGATGCTGTTGCCCGTCTAACTTCGAATAGAATCAAATCGTGGATGCGTTGTGTCCCTTGAGAATAATAATGGAATGCCTAATCACCAGTAAAATGGTCTCCGGCTCTCAGCACTCACCATACGAAATACGTCCGCATGTGCAGTTCTTCCTAGTTCAAGCCGACCAATACCGGTGAATTTTTTTATATTATGAAGTATTTTTTATATAAAGCTTTACTTAAAAATTGCAAACGAAACAAATAAAAATTCTTGTCCAAATATAGGTAATTTGTTGATGCCCTTGCTATTGGAATTTTTGAATTGTGGATGGGGAAGGTAAGCTTTAGTTCTACTAATTTTACCAATTTCTATTTGGCTGGCTAGTGTCACGAAGAAGCAATGGAAAAAAGCAGTTCACCAATCTGGGTTGTTTATACGCCACCGTCACTTGCAGTTATTGACAATAACGATGAGAAGTAACTGTTGCATCAGATAGCAAGAAGGTATTGTGAACAGCTCCAGCAGAAAACCAATAACCTGTCATCATAAGCTTCTTCTGGCTAATCTTTCGTTTCGAGACTTCTTGGCTTGGCCATGTGGATTAAACCACTGTAATAAGCATTTGAAATTTTCGTATAGTTATTTTCATTGCAGGTAACAATTAGAATCCAAATTTCTCTCCTTTCTGTGCCAATTTAGCAATATGATGCTAGCTTGAACCCGGCCTTTTAGCCGTGTGTCATTCTGTTCTTGAGGTACTCATATGTCAAGCTTTTTTATTCTATCGATGCTCTAGCTCAAAGTTGAGACGGATCCACTTTCACTATTGCCTTCTGTTTGTCATTATCAATCACGAGGTTCATTTGTAAGGTCAAATTTTCCCGTACAAAAGAAACGAATAACGATCAGTTCCTTCGTTAGTAGTGCTAGATCCAAATACGTTATTAATATTGTGTGCCGTTTCAAACGCATTGTTTCCACATCGGGACTCATATTCAAAATAAACACGAATTTTCTTAGAGTCCGTGGTTATGAATATACCGCTGAAACAAATTAACAACTGATTTCGAAAAATATGAAATTTATTATATATATATATATAAGAAGCCCCTTCTTGATTGTGTAAGACTATTCACTACCACATATTGTCCACAAGCGGCGACAAAGAGAACCTGAAACAGTAAATGGGCAGTAGCATCTTCCTGACAATAACTCAAAGTAATAGAAAAGCGCAAGCGGGGAAAATATTGCAAGATCCTCCCTATGCGGCAAACTATGGGGGAGGCTTCAGTAGTGCACTTTAATAGGCTGTAATATAATGGATGGATATATTATTTTATATTTTTTTTTATTTTTGTTTGTTTAGGTGAGAGATTCGCAAGATTACAAGTGAAAGTTGGACTAGCATGGCTTCTAAGACGGTACACATTGAAGGAAAAAGTGTACAGCCCGAAGCACTTTGAACCAAGCTCTTTCAGTATTCGAGACCCGAACGCCCGTTTCAATCTTATTGCCAGAGGAAAATTCTAGATAATATATAAAGAAAACGTAATATTAAATATTAGATATTAAGTTCAATTTCCACTGTAATATTACTACGTAATAAACGTCTATTGTAATAAATTACTTGTTCATTTGTACTTCGTAATGTAAACTGATTAATCATTTTGTAAAAGTAGTTGTTATATTACAATCCGTGTTTATGAATACAATTTGACGTGGCTCCGGGGTGCAGTGGCTTAGCAATAAGTTGCAGCGCTAAAGACAGCGGGTTCGAATCTAACTAGATTTGTATGGCCTACAAATAATTGTTCCGGGTCTGTATGTTTGTCCTTGCGAAATTCTAGTGTGGAAAATCTTAGTGTGGAGATAAGCGTATATTTTTTAAAATAATAGAAAAACATACCAAGATAAAATGTATTCAAAGCTTAAAGGCATATTTTACAGAGTTATTCCAAGACATCAATATGTTATGTCTAACAGCGTCTTTCTGATAACAACTTAAAAAAATAAAAAAATACGGTTGCCAACTCGCTTGCCCAAGCATGGCAACTATGGCAATATCCCCCTATGAGAAAATCTATTGGGAGGCCAATGTTCAGTAGTGGGCTTTTATGGATTTTAGTGGATGGATGGAACTAAAAGTGCGATGTAATATCTGTTACTGCGATTGCCAATTCGCTTATTGGGCATGGCGATTAAAGCAAATCCTTCCTACAATGTAAGAGACCTATGTCCAGCAGTGGACTAGTGGATTCTCCACTCCAGTAGAGATCGATGCAGTCCAGTGGCCGGTGCATCCTTAGCGCCGGTGGGTAATGCATGCTGAGTGCGCAAGGTCAAATGATACCGGTGCGAACGATATGCTGGTGATCTCTACTTAGCGGTCATCCACCGCAGTCTATTTCATCTGAGGATGCCTCGTTTAATGACGAAACACGTGTCGTATTATAAACGGTGGTGTGTCCTTCCTAGTGTAGTGGTGTTGGAGTTAGTGGTGACGGGGATAGTGCACGCAATTGAGGGAGGGCGGGAGGTGCTTTTCAAACTAAGTAAGGCATATCATTTTATTTTACTACGCGGATCTTAGCTAATTATTTTTAACATCCTTAATAAAGCTGATTCTATTAATTATCCATTTTTTGAAATTTAACCTTTTTAGATTTAATTAATGAAACTACTCGTAAATAATATTTCCATCGAAATAGATAACTATGTATAAACTGCCCACAATCTCGACCGTCCGATCCGTAATTTGTTTTCTAACTCATTTGGGAACGTTATTAGACTAGACAGATTAATTGGTACACCCTCGTTGTGTGCCGAACAAGCAAATGTACTGGCAGTACATATATTCGACTTGTTTACTTTCAAGATATAGAAAGTGCTTTAATTTTGTATGAAATTAATTTAGCGAAGAATTTTTTTTTATAATTACGAGTACCCATAAAAATTGGCGAAATTACATGATATATTATATTATATACGGACTAAAGCTACGCCGCAGAGTAAGCTCGAACAGGTCGACTCACGCGAAGAAGAACCACCGTTTCCGTTACAGGCTACTGAACATAGGCCGCCCATAGGTTGCCACACACGTTTGGCAGGTGGGTTGGAATAATTTTTATTTTTAATAACAATATCAGAAAGGCGCTGCCGCCCATCAACTGATTTGTTTCCTTCTGTTACCTCTTGCGACGACAAGGAGTAGTCGATATTCGATTATTGAAGGGACCACGCTCGGATAGAACACCAATGTAAAATAGCAACATAGCGCTGTGTTTATATGTATATAACATATCTTGTTTGATGATAACTTAAGACCCTTTTACTCCTTGTACCAAGAAATGTCATCTCGATGAAATGTGATCTCATTTGATTCTTGATCAGAGATAGCCGCCGGTGAATCCTGCCGCGTAATATATCCGTTTTCACGACACCACCAGTATCCGTTGTAAACGTTAAAGTGGCTTATCTTCATATTATGAGTGGCTTCATCAATTTTTTTTAAATCGACGTAAGCAACAACCACCGTTGACAATTTACTCGTGGCTAACGGTCATCGACACCAAGTTCTTGGACGAGTTTAAAGTGTTAAGGTTGTAAGCCGCTTTCGAAAGGTAATAACACTGTCTTTTTATCGTGGGGAAATCCTCGTGTCACCATCAGCGTATACAAGGGATCCCGGGATCTCCGTTTGGAAAACAACCGGGGTCCCTCCACGCTTTGCTTGATTATTAGCACGTCCCTGCACCCGGGACAGTACTTGCTGCCTTCAACACTGTCATTGTTACCACGATATCTCGACATCACTTCCGAGTCATCGCCATCTCGGGGTTACATTACTAGGTGTTTGCGGCCTCCGCCTCAAGCGCCTGCAACCCCAGAGTTGGAGTTTATGCCGTTCCTAGTAAGGGAACACCGTCATCAAGAAAAGCGCCATGACGAACGACTGGGCGACGTCGTCTCCGCCCTCTCCCGATTCCGCTTAGCAGCCTCTTTCTAAACCATTACGGATTCAATCACATCGTCTATTGTAACACAAATAACCGCCTTGCGTCATTTATAATGCTTTATTGTGAATCCTGCTAAAATCATTCAAGAATAGATTAATGTCGACCGACATAATATAAAAATTCTAATGCTGGACTCGTGCCTCTTTAGTTGTAGTGAAGATTTGCCCGAATCGTCACGCTTGGCAAGCGGATTGACGTTCGCAGTTCCAGAAGTCTCGCACCTTTGAGGCTGCTGTCCGCCGTCGGTCTGGGTATTTATCACCTGCCGTAAACGAGATGGTTACCGACATCTATCGGAGGCCATTTGTATTTTCTGGTATTTCTCGTAGTCACCTCTTACGATACCCACGACATGAAACGATGGATTCTCCTACGCCACCACTACACGGCTAATTACTCTCGGCTCTATTCTACGTCATGGTATATTGTCCGAACGTTCGTGATTGTTGACTGACCCCCAAATATAATTATTAATTATTTCCTCCAAGTATAAGAATTAATTAAAAATACGTAACATAAAATTTCGTCTTGAAATGTTTCACTAACTAATCTTTAATTTGAAGTACAAGTAAAACAAATATGTGGAACAAACTAAATATTCATACGTTCACCTACTAATATATTGTATATTAGAATAGTAAACATAACATCGTCATGGCATCCATCATTCCATCAACAATTTCCAACAGTAAACCTGTTTTAGCATTCCGCACGCACATAGGTGTAAATCCTGCTAGAGATTACCTAGCGTATAACTAATGTAATCATAATTAATTATGTAATGTTCATTTTAATAGGCTTACTATATTATTTCAATTTTGTCAACTGCGTATGTTTAACCAAAGTATGTAAATATTGGCCCGTGACTGATTAAATTTTTATGTAATAAAAAAGAGGGAAACGGGTATGATGTTCTTATATTTTTGTATGGATAAGACTTTGATTATATACCTGTCTAATTAAAGGGTAAGACTACTAATTGATACGGAACATCATAAGCACGGCGAGTCTGGGTGTCAATACAAACCATTAGGACTTACTGTCACTTACATACAATGTTTGAACATTTCTAAAAATAAGTATTTGAAAACTTAATCGCAACAACAAACTATCGTGGGCTAGGGAGACTGCCTCGTTAGTCTAGTGGTTGTAAACGCGTCATGAGGTCCCGGGTTTGAATCCCGGGTCGTGTTAAAAATTAGTTATTGGGTTTTTCTGACAAAATATTTTCAGTAGCAGCCCAGAGTCAGGAAGTTGGCGGTGTTACAACCCCGTGCCTCGAAAAGCACGGAAAGCTGTTGTTCCTACGCCTGATCTCTCTCTAGTCGGGAATACCGTCCCATTCAATACGAGAGTGAGGGAATAGAGAATACACCTGTGCTTGCGCATACTCTCGGGCACTATAATCCTGTCCTACTAAAATAGCTAGTCTCCACTGAGACTGGCCGCCGTGACCGAAATTCGGTTAGGAGATTATTATCCAGGGGTTAAGCATAGGCGCTAACCGTGTCCCAATATTCTTTAATGTAATACTGATAAGACACCTTTATTGCTGATATCAAAATAACGGGGTTAGTTCACGTGTGGAAACCACAAACGTAATACGATCCGAAAGTAACTGCGTTCGTATCACATAACAGTTTCACTCATAACATTGTTTGTTGGACAATGTAAATAATAGGCATACCCACAATAATGAATATCGGTTGTTATATACATCTTGAATGATAATCCTACACTGACCTCCCACCATAAATATTTCACTCGTTTACCAATCACAGTTAATAATTATATACCTACTTAGTGAACAAATACAATTAAGTGAATGCCACAATGCATGGTCTGGATTCATCTGCATCTTTTCTTTTACTAGCTCGTCATTCCATTTAGTGGTGTACCGCCCTACATTACGCTTACCGGTACGAGGCTGCAGTTCGAGAATCTTCTCCAACGGTTGTTTATTTATTTATTCTTTATTGAATTCCTTAATTTAAAAGAATACGTTTCTTCGAGCTTTATGGCCGGCCCATTGCCACTTCAGCTTACTGATTCGTTGGGCTATGTCGGTTACTCTTGTTCCTCAGTGGATATCGTCGTTATAGAATTTATCCCACAGAGAAATTCCGAGCATAGCTCGGTGAGTGACCTTCAGCTTTCACATACGGCCAGCAGTGAAGGATCACGTCTCAGATCTATATGTCATCACTGGCAATACGCACTGGATGCACACTTTTATCTTTAACTTTTGATGTAATGCGTGACTTGAAGATGTGTCGTAACCTCCCGAACGCTTGCCAGCCGAGTTGAATCAATTTTTAGTTACATTCTTTGGAGTCGGCCAGTGTTCAATAGTGGACTTGTAAAATGCTTTAATGGTAATGATGATGAGCAAATACATCGAATAATCTAATCTTTTTGCGCGAGGGACATAAATCAAGCCATTATCATTACAGACTATTAAATTGCCACGCTTGGCCAGCGGGTTGCATGAGCATTTTTTTTTTATTCAGTTGTCAACAGGAAGATGCTATTGCCCTTCTCCTGGTACAGTTTCCCACTGTTGCCTTTGCTTAGTGGATATTTGATACATCTTTCATTGTTAAAAATAGGCATCAGTTGTGAAATTAAACATGAATCTATAATCACTACAAAAGTTTTATTAAATGCCAACACATTTCTACTTAGTTACCACTTAGTTAATGCTAAGTTTGATAACTTCTATTAATTTGAAATTGCTTGCTATTCTGTGCTTTCGTAGTTGACTTCAAGGGTTATTTAATTATCCACCAGTTTGGTATTGACGAAGTGTCAAAGTTAGTTTGGGGTACTTTTCAATAAAGCGTTTTAGTTAATATTAGGTCTTGACGTCTGGGTTCGGTCGGACTGAAATATTGATGGTCATAGACAGTTAAGATTCTAATTTTATGTCAATTAATTTCAAGGACTTGGCATCTTTGTACAATCTATAAATTTTAAGAAATATTCAGAAGAATAATTATATACAAATACATTCTATTTTCCTGACGATTTCTTTGTATAATTTAGATCTAATTACTTATAAATTTAATTTAATTCATATATATGTCTTCTGACATTCAATTTTTTGTAAGCGATTAATTGGAAATCATAAATCATACAAATTTATAATTTCCAATCTATTAATATGTTGGCGAGCTATGGAGAGGGCTATGCTGTGTTTTCTTGTATGTTAGACTTCGTAATGAGTATATTAGCATTCATATTCCTATAGCAATTACTTACATATAAATGAGTTCGTTTGATCGTTCGTTGAGTTAATTTCTAAATAAGCTATTTCTGAACTTGTCGCAATCTTCTCAGAAATGAGGGGAGGGCTTTACCGAAAAGTTACGTAGCTATACGGACTGTGATTTTACTTGTTAACTTTTTTTACTAAATAGTTCTACGTACTCGAAATATAAAAATATATCCACATATTTATCACTTTCACACTGCAGCGCGTATACTTTTCTTACTTCTTTTTCTTTCTTCCTTCGGTTAATTCGGCCTTACTAGGATCTACCCTCCCGATGCCATGTTTCCCTTTTCTTTAACTCAGTTTCATAGCTTATGTACATTCATTTGCGTAAATTTATTGCATTTAAAGTAACATTAAAAGTAGGTTTTTTGCATTTTGTAGTGTCGTATTCACCACCGCGACATGAAAATCTTTTTTTAAAAGTACATAATAAAAGTAAAAAATGCTCTCGAATCTAGCGGTCTATTTTCCGTGCGACGCGTTGCAATTATTTATTTCAACGGTTGGGTTTCCTTTTTCAAAGGCGCTTCTTTTACCTACATGCCCGGCAGTAGTGTTTGTGTTACAGAGCGGCATGATCGTCTTCCGTTCATATATCGCATGGTTTAATGCATGTTTACATTGTCACCATGCAACGTAGTATTATTATATACGTGGTAGAGCAACACTGAAGCTGTATTATGGTTATAGCACGAATGGTTAGGCTCGAAAGAGACCACGTCTTCACAGAATACCAGCATCTTATTGCTGTTGTATTTCACATGCTGAGTGCAGAAAACCGGAAATAAGGAATTTTATCTTAGACCTCAGAGGTGACAACACATCTGTATTTTGATTCTTAATCGGAGATAGATCTAGATGTCTAAGGACCACAGCATCCACTTACAATGAGGTGGAATGTGAGCTCGTTTGTCACTATTATTGTATAAAAAAGCAGATTATTTAAACGCAGTTTACCGCTGCCGATCCACTGAAAGTAAGTCCCGCATTTGTTTGGACGCTGCTGGTTTAAGCATAACCATGTCCTTTAACGTTTTTGCTAGTGAATCTATTCCACGTTCCTTCTTCTAATAAGGTGAGCGGTATACCACTTTGACTACTCAGCGATACGCGACTATATGGCGATTGCGATATACGAGCGTCGCGATATTGTGGCAACATCTGTTGCTGAAAATGAAAGAAAAAAGAAAAGTAAATGAAACAGGAGATTTCCAGCAACATCTTCCTGATAACAACCGTGTCAACTAAGGCAAAATGAGGCAAATGCCCCATGAGGCAATTTATGAGGGAGGCCTACGTTCAGCAGTGGACTTTTATAGGCTGTAATGGATGAATGGATGATCGTTATTGGGCACGCATTAGCGACGTTACCCAAGCATAATGGCGTTAATGGCGATTTCCTATCCACTGGTTGATAGGGTCCATCTTAACTTCTTCAACTGCACCGAACCGCATCGGCTTCTCCTTGTAATTGTGGATGGTGACTACTAGGATCCATAGTAATTAAGTAATATTGAGACTAATAAGTATGGTAGATAAGAAACTGTTACCTGTTACACACGGCCAACGGCTTTACGTGCTTTCCGAGGCACGAGGCCTCGGAAAGCACGTAAAGCCGTTGGTCCTGTACATAATTTCTCTCCGGTTGTGTCGGTTAACCGTCCCATCGGACTATGAGAGTGAGAATGCACCTGTGCTTGCGCGTACACTTGCGGCACTACAATCCTGTCCTGCGTAGATGGCTAGTCTCTGAGATTGGCCGCCGCGATCAATACTCGGTTTGGACGACATTATTATTGGATAAAAAAATCAAGTAAGATAATAAAACATTCGATTTAAATCATTAAGTACAACATTGCATGATTCTGAAGATAGTGAAAAATAATTAAGTCATTTCGTCCAGACGTTCTCGAGTTATTTTGGAAACATAATATTATTTTTTATCACAAACTAGCGGACAACGATGATAAAGTAAAATTATTAGACTTTTGCACGCCTCATAACGCGAAGCGTTATTAGGTAGTGCTTTACTCTCCACACGTCAAGGTCAAGCAATTTTGTGTTCTTAAAATGCCTCTATCATAAGTCTTAACCATATTGCACTTATACGATAATATGAGTAGCCGTATATCAAGAAAACACTTTAATTAGTCCATCTTATATTTTCTAAAAAATCATTTTATATTGCTACTTTGAAAAAAAAATGGTTTGAAAAAATTTTTACGTAGATTTCCGGATGTTGATTTTGTATGTTGTGTGTGGAAAAAATTAACGTATCGAGACCGGTTTTTGAAGTTATACTTCTTTTGGGGCGTTTGGGAAAAATGATGAGAGTGAATTTTTACGATACGCGCGCACACCGACACCCAAAAACGACACTATGAAGTTGTTACGATGCGCGCGCACACTGATACCTAAAAGCGACAACTTCAGTGGGTAATTGTCTCTCAAGTTTTTTTTTGTTTTGTTACGCTAAAGAAGTATAACTTCTTACGTGCGTAAGTAAGTACACACACACTTTTTTTATTAGCTTCAGAATTACATTAACTGGTTCCCTATTTCATATCAATAGCCTAGTACGCGTAGGTTGTTAATAAAATGATTTTCAACTATTATAACTTTTATTGCTATTAAAAATTTAAAGGCGCTTTCATATTTTTTAGCCCTTGATAGACAAAGGACAAATGTACTATACAGCATATTATATCGATTTTATACTATGTGTGATCGATTTATTTTGGTAAACATTATTATTTTTTTTCCCTGTAGGTGACACTACCAGTTAAAATAAAAGAGCGTATTTTTTTTATAGGATAAGGGTGACAAGCAAGCACACACTCCACCTGATGGTAAGTGGTTGCAGTGGCCCATAGACATCTACATCTATCCTCGTTTGCGAATCAAAATGCAGATGCGTTGTCAGCCGTGCGGACTAAGATGGAATGCCTCTTTTCCAGTAAAAAGGGTCTCGGTTCTCTACACTCACCTAACCGCTGCTATTTTACGCTGGTATTCTGTGAGAGCGTGGTCCTACCCCGGTCGAGCCGACCCATTCGTGCTACAACTATACAATTATATGGCTGCAGCATGGTTCTACCACGTTGAAAGAAATTTAAAACACGTAAATAATATATTTTAAAAGTCAGGAAAACAATAATTTTTTTCATCAAAATTAAATGGAACGCTCATCAAGCGTGCACTTTTAGATTTTTCAAACTATTTTATAATACGTATTACAAAACTTCAATAATATATTAGTTTTATCTACGAGCGTTCCCCTTTATTATTAATATGCTTTTATTCACGACCCAGAGTTGCAAAAAGTAATGAGTCGAGGGAGTCCCATTCTATTGAGCCGGGTGATCAATTAAGGGAGTGTCTCTGTGATCACTCTCCGCACAAAGCACTTTCATAGCGGCGATTTGTATTTGTCCGCCAACCTCCACAGGCGTAATTAATAAGTTACCGGTGTATTTAGGCATTACAGTCCTATAAAATAAAGTACTCTTAACTTTACGGTAAATTATACACGAGCTGTATAACTTATCATTAATAAAATGGCCATTCGTTTTTATTTTGTTTTTTAAACAGCCTATCATCATCATCATCATCATCATCATATTACCGCCCTGTACAAGTCCACTACTGAATATAGACATCATCCAAGAAATGACACAAAACTCGCTCCCGAATCTGCATCTATTGACTTTCTACATGTCTTACCAGGTCGCTACTCCATCTAGTGGGGAACCGCCCTAAGGTTCGCTTACCGGTACCAGGCTGTCATTTGACAACCTTTCTTTCCTATGAAACAAGCACACAGACCACCGAATAGTAAGTAGATGCTGTAGCTTATGGACACTTACCTTTATCCTTGATTTGCATTTTCAATTGCAATGCATCGTTACCAGTAAAAAAGGTCTTTGTTTCTCTTAATTCATTCGTACTATTGCCATAATACTGTTGTACCGTGAAACCTGGTAACTTTGCCATTTTTGGAAGGACTTAAAATTTAGGACCAATTTTCCAACAAAAAATGTAATGACAGACTGGGCGTCACTGTTAAATGTGATATATGTGTAAATATTTTCATAGATTTGGTATTTATTAGTGATTTAAACAAATACTAACATTATACAAACAAAACACTCAAAAATAGAAAATGGCAAAGTTAACCTCACTTTGTGACTACTTTGCCATCAGGGTTTATAATGAAAATAATAGGATTTGACTTCAAGGTTGAAGGTAAATTTGATTGATCCTTTAATTGTGTTGCAAATAGCAAAGTTTATGCTTGTGGCAAAGTTGCCCCCCTATTTTCAAAATTTCATACAAACTTAAAACTATGTGTCAGGGTCACAGATCACAATTACTCTCTACCAAGAGGTCAGGGTCAGAAATCAAAGTCAAAAAGTCAAAATCAAGTCAGGGTGAGTTGTCAAAAATCCTTGATTATGTACTTTACTTATTTTTTTAATTTAAATCTTGTCACAATCATTTCTTAAGCAAAAATCTAAAATATATCAAACAAAAATACTCTCGTCTAAAATTTTAAATCAAATTGGTACAATAATGAGCTTAAATTAATTATAGTATAGATAAGAGAAAAGCTTGTCACAATAATTTTTAATAAGTATTCGCTTTTTATTACGATGCGTAATAAAATGATGTCAGGTAAAAAATAATTATTGTAATCAATTTAAATATTGTTTTCCTATAATAGCAAAACATTCATAATCATTAAAAATGACACTGTTATTTTGGGTGAAAATTAATATCAATACACTGCTGTAGCTTATGGACACTTACCTTTATCCTTGATTTGCATTTTCAATTGCAATGCATCGTTACCAGTAAAAAGGGTCTTTGTTTCTCGTAATTCATCATACGAAATCATACTGAATTATATCGCTGTTTCGCACCGGGGTTCAGTGCGAGCGGGATGCTTTCCCAGTTTTTAGCCATTCGTGCTACAGCCATAATACAGTTGTAGCGTAACTGTTCCACGTGCCGTTATAGTTACAGTCTATCAAAAGTTCACTGCTGAATATTGGCCTCCCCCGTTCCCATAGTTGCCACGCTTGGCAGGCGGGTTGGAAACTGCATCAATTTTCATTTCGGTTGATGTTAGGAAGACGCTGCTGCCCATTTCCTGGTTTGTTTGCCTCTGTCGCCCCTTACGACACCCACGGGATGATATGGGGTGGTGGATAATAATTTCTCATGTTTACCCGAACACTACACATTTAAATAAAACTAGTTTTTAAAGATTTCATCGCATATATGGACATATTTTATACTACCGACGTTTCGAGTACTTTACTTGGTCTCGGGAGGACTGAGGTGTTTGACGTCCCAATGTCATCGTTAACCACGACTACCTTCAGATAAAAAATATAAAGGAGACAGTTTCTTTTTGTATGGAGAATGGGCCCACCACGAATTTTAGTGAACCTCAATGAAATGTATGTTGATTTATTCCTTATAATCTATAGATTACAAAATTTATATTAGTTTTATAGCATCTAACGGGAATTCTGAGAAATTAAAAATTAAAATATGAATATCGCAATAACCTTAAAATAAACTAAAAGCGATTTTCTAGTACTTTTCACCGATATTATGAGTTAGAATAGTGTATATAGAATAGAATAGCTTAATAATTAATAGTATTAAACAAAGTTGTAGGTACATTCAGTAATTATAGATATTTTAAGATAGATGGAAAATCCTTTTAGCAGTTCCGGCAAAACAGTGCACAGACAAACAAACGTGGTGTGGAGACTATTCTTTACAGGTATTAATTGATTAGTGAATATACATCACACACACCATTACAGTAATTAAATAAATATGATTAAAGCCAAGATGAATAACGGATAATATGTCTATTTATAATATTACCTTTAATTGCTATATAGTAAAAAAGCTGTTTTGAACTGGTTGTATAAGGATAAAACACAAAGTAAAATGCCACTGCATATATTGTTGTAATTATTTCCAAAGCAGTCTATAGTGTAATCTAATAGTGAAACAGACAGACAGACAGGTGCGGTGTCAAGACTTTGTTTTAGTATGTTTTGGTTGATTAGTAAAGGTGCAGTGTGTAAACTTTGTTTTAAAATATATTAACTGATTAGTTATCATACCCCAAACACAATTAAAGCCGAAATGACTAGGTAATATCATGTTTATCTATGTTATTACACTGATAAATATGAAGTAAGATGTTTTAAACTGGTTGTGTAAGGATAACAAAAACACATGTATAATTTAATTGTATTTATTATTGTCAGTCATTATCATTTCAAAAGATATTTTCAAAATAACTTGATAATAACATGAATCAGAAGGATATTATCAATATTGTGAGATATGATATAAGACTGTTGTATTCAATATCCATATACTTTTGTCCCTGCCTATGAGCAGCTCTGCAAGATTTCAGCCTACAAGACATATACATTTATTCTAAGCGATCCACCTGAAAAAAATTAATGAATATTGTATAAGACTATATATATACTATACTTCAATGTCAATAAACTACATTTCCATATTTCTGTCGGTATTGTTGTCTCTGCCTGTATGTTAAATAAATAAGAAATTAAAATAAAACTAGCTGTTACCCGCTTTTGCATGGTCACTGAAATGAACTATCCATTGCTTTTGAATTGAAAGAAAACTGAGTTTTATAGATTTGTCAGAGATGCAGCCATTAAAAGGAAACTGAGCAAAATTGATTCGTCAGCCTATTTAAATATTTTGAAACGCAGCGTATAGGAAAGCATGAAAATTGCCTGTTTATTCCAAATGGAAATGCGATATTTTTTTAATTAAAGGAAACTGAGCATAATTATCCGTCAGGGATGCAGACTTTTGAAAAGAAACTGAGCTAAATTGATTCGTCAGAGATGCAGACTTTTGAAAAGAAACTGAGCTAAATTGATTCGTCAGAGATGCAGTTTTCTGAATTGAAAGTAAACTGAGCCAAATAAAGATCCGTCAGAGATGCAGCCTTTGAGTTGGAAGGAAACTGAGCTAATAGGTCCGTCAGAGGTGCAGCATTTGGAATTGAAAAGAAACTGAGCTAATTAGGAAATTTTGAATTGAAAGGGAAGATCTGTGGAATTCTGATTAATTAATTGTGGGAATTTTGGAAAAAAACTAACTGAACACTATTTGAAGACGCTACTGTACAATGTTATATGTTTTTCCATTCGGAAAAGAATGTGGAGATTCTGGGCATTTGACACACGCGAACATGCTACATACAGCTGACCATGAGAGAAGCACGGTTTTTCTAAGTTGACCCCCGCTACCTGTAACGTTTGTCCTTGCGCTTTATTAATTGTCATTGCAAAACTGAGCAATAGGAACTGCAACCTTTGAATTGAAAAGGAAGATCTGTGGGAATTATAGGGATCCGTGGTATAATAACATTTTCACCTTTTCCTACGCCTGTCAAAATTGTAGCACCGATTATGTTCCGTCCAAAATGTGTCACACGCAGCCTTGTCCCGTTACATAACCGAGGAGCATCTAAATTTCGCATTAGCATGACTGGGACGCCTAATTTTAATTGAAGCTTATGTGAGGGCACACCTGACAACTCTAGAGAATTTAGAAACTCTACGGGATATGAAGTGCTCTGTTCTGTGTCCATAACTGTGTCTACTGACAAATACTCTGTTATTTATCCTGCTACTTCGCTTAATAAATCTGAATTTATTTTGTTAACGCTCTCATGTTTTGGTGCAAGAATCGCCCTTTCACATAACCATTTGTCTTCATGCATGTTGTTCGTTAAATCTGAATAAACGCTGGCAGTTAATTCGGAATGACTCTGTACTAAATAACAAAAATCTCTCGTCAATTTAACGCAGCCCTCAGCATCCGTTTCCAACCGCCCATCGCCAATTTTTAATAGTGTGTCAGCATAGTTTCCAGCATTGATATCATTATACAAATGCACTCTCATATTCGTAGTTAAACTGAATTTTGTCATCTTGTTCCATAAAATAGACGACTTGAGGCATGCTTTAATTTCATCTGCAGGTGTGCCCTTTTGAATGACAGGTAAAAATTGGCAAAAGTCACCAGCCAGTAAAACCACCATTCCTCCCATTACATCGGTATTGCTGCGCAAATCCTGGAGCGTTAGATTTAGTGCTTCTAGCTTTTTATGCGACATTGTACATTCGTCCCACTAAAAGTTTGCATTGTCGTAGCATTATACCTCGTGTACTATTTTTGCTAAAGTTGCAGATCGGCGATTCTTCCTGGGCTAGATTTAGAGGAGTTTTAAAACAGAATGTGTAGTGCGCCCCCGCTTAGCAGCGTGGCGGCTATACCGGAGAAAGCTACGGCCACAGCAATGTTTTTATCTTTCCGTACTTGCGCTAATAATAAATTTAACAAAAATGTCTTCCCAGTTCCTCCAAGGGCATCTAAAAGAAAAGTGCACCATTTCCAGATTCGATTTGTCCTAATACTTTGTCAAAACTCGTTTTGTTCGGGAAGCAAGCGGGTACAAATTTGGCTACTTGCTGCTGCAAAGCTGGTATATCGTAGTTTGTTTCACGTATAATTTCATCACTTAGTTCATTTTGGTTGTTCGCTGAGGGCTTATCATTCCAAAGTCGCTTAATTTTTGCCTACCATTGCCATTACTTTATCTTCAATTTTTCCAAGTGCTTCATTATAAATGTGTTCATTGTATGTCATGTTTGCGTGTGTCTGCTGTAACCTTCGCAAAATATCTTCCGCCATGTACTCTTTATATTTGTCCCACGATTTATGTGCATTAGATAGCCCGCAAGATGATATGAGAGTTGCATAAAGATCCTAATTTTGGCTGGTGACTGGCACTGCACAGCTCTCCATGGTTTCATCCCAGTGATTATCGTTTTCTAAAAAATGCAGAGCTTCACATGCTTCTCTATAAGTTGCGCATTCCTGACCGTTGACAGTTTTAAGGTCTTTATATCCTGTAGGACCCCGAACATGGTGCAGCAGCAATCGTAAACAGAAACATTCAAAATAAGTTACATGGACGGTATACACACGACCAAGGGCATCTGATGACTTTACACCGGGCCAATTTGCAACAGGCGCGCCTTGAAAACAGCGTTTCCACTCCTTCCTAGATGTGTTCTAAGTATAATAGCGGGGATTTCAGAATATAACAACGTTTTTGCAAAGGGTCGGTTTGACAAAGTTGAAAGAAGGCTGTTAGTGTAGTTTTGGCGGTGATGCAATTCTTTCTTGGAAATTTCTTTCGGCGAAATATACACGCTCTCCATTTTCTAAGTGCACAGCAAGGTGAGTAACTGTTGGGTGCCTTTCGTGTAAAGGAAGCCAAGGAGACGCCACGCTGCCTCGTTACTGCTGACATAACGCCCTGCTTGAAAGGTCTGTACTTCATTAACGGACTTGCCTCACCTTCACTCCTGAGATTAAATATTGCTTGGTCGCTTCCTTTATTTATGTACTTACAGATATACTTGATTGCGCGGACAGAGCTACATGCTTCTACATTAATGTGGGCATTAAACATTTTACATAGAATGGGCGAATACGGGACAATCCAGCTGTTATCTAAGGTTTCGAACGCTCCAGAGCGAGATTTGATTGTAACTTTCCTGCCACCATCTTCGGGAGCTCTGCGTCTGTATAAAGGTAGCCATTGTCATTGTGCACTGTTTCTTTTAATAGCTGTTTAGGAATTTCTTTGTACATTTTCCTTCTTTCATACATGGCGACATTGAATTTCGTGCTCCACATGGACCGTGAATCATATTTCGGACGATGGTATCATACATTCTTTATCTTGCTCAGGATCCGGAATCTCGGCGCTTATTATGTCGTCTATTTGGCTGGGCCGCAACTTCTTTAAGCCATATTAGAATGTGGGCATGCGGTAATCCTCTTTTGCCATTCAATTGAATACATGAAGCACTGCACCTCTCCGAAAATTTTCCCTTTGTTAATTACATACATTAATTTTGTACTTTTAATCTAAATACTCTAGCAACTAAATCGTGTCTGTCAGTACTTTTTTGGCCCGGCATTAGCTCCTCGGTTATTTCTTTCCATGTGTGATTGCAAGTAAAAGTAACAAAAGATCAGGTCTTCCGTAAGTTCGTACATAGGCGAATGCGTCTTGTGTGTACTCATGTAGGTAGCGGGGACTGTTAACGAATGATGAGGGCAGAATTACCATTTTACCTAAATCTCTGGGGTTTACATTGGCGTCGCTAGAAACTGCATCTTGTAAATGTATATCATTCTCAACACGCAGCTTTTTTTGATTTAAAGATATATAACGGATACGTTCACTTTCTACCTTCACATACATGTCTACCAAAATTGATGAAATAATTGTCACACCGGCTAAGAGGTTAAAATCATTTTCTCGCAACATCATATGATACGCATAAAATCCATACATGATACTTTTTGTTCGAGTAGGCTCTTTGTGACCAGGTTAATGAGTGGAATTTGAAAATGATAACCCTCTTGTCCTTTGCAATAAATCAATGGGTATTGCAGAGCTTCATAAAACTTGTGTATCGGCTACCCGTTGCAATGTATCATCACGTGCTCGCAAGACAATGTCTCGTGAAGAAAATTGATCACCACTAATTACGGCTGCTATTTCGTTTATCAAAGGTGCATTGTACCGCCTTTCATGCTCTCCTCGACGGGTCCGATCTGCGTGAATGACGACTTTATAATCCTCTTCAGGTAGGTTTTCTAAAGCAGTTTTAAATGTTTTGACTAAAATGTTACGTTCATGCAAGAATCTTTGAATTTTGAACACTGTGTCTCTCTCAACTCCCTGGATAAATTGGCAGCGACGGTCTACCTCAATTTCTTCGTCACCCATAAAATATACTTGTAAAAATTTATGCTGTTCGTTTTCAGCTGGAAAAAGTGAACCTATTCTATGATAAATTTGCCCTTGCACCGTAAATGAGGCGAAAATCCCGGCATTATTATTTCCCGGTCAACTCCGAAGGACGTCATTTGAAAGCATGAGTTATATTTCCGGATCCTGTTTAAAAGCACCGTGACTCATTAGCATCATATAAAAGAGTTTTCAAAGGTTCTTCTGGTTCCCAAGTAACGGAAGAGACACTTTGCCATTGAACAGCACATGCCTGCGGTCTCATCTTTCATTTAGTTGTATTTATTATTGTCAGTCATTATCATTTCAAAAGATATTTTCAAAATAACTTGATAATAACATGAATCAGAAGGATATTATCAATATTGTGAGATATGATATAAGACTGTTGTATTCAATATCCATATACCTTTGTCTCTGCCTATGAGCAGTTCTGCAAGATTTCAGCCTACAAGACATACACATTTATTCTAAGCGATCCACCTGAAAAAATTTAATGAATATTTTATAAGACTATATATATACTATACTTCAATGTCAATAAACTACATTTCCATATTTCTGTCAGTATTGTTGTCTCTGCCTGTATGTTAAATAAATAAGAAATTATTATAAAACTAGCTGTTACCCGCGGCTTCGCCCGCATGGTCACTGGGAAATGAACTATCCATTGCTTTTTGAATTGAAAGAAAACTGAATTTTATAGATTTATCAGAGATGCAGCCATTAAAAGGAAACTGAGCAAAATTGATTCGTCAGCCTATTTAAATATTTTGAAACGCAGCGTATAGGAAAGCATGAAAATTGCCTGTTTATTCCAAATGGAAATGCGATATTTTTTTAATTAAAGGAAACTGAGCATAATTATCCGTCAGGGATGCAGACTTTTGAAAAGAAACTGAGCTAAATTGATTCGTCAGAGATGCAGTTTTCTGAATTGAAAGTAAACTGAGCCAAATAAAAGATCCGTCAGAGATGCAGCCTTTGAGTTGGAAGGAAACTGAGCTTAATAGGTCCGTCAGAGGTGCAGCATTTGGAATTGAAAAGAAACTGAGCTAATTAGGAAATTTTGAATTGAAAGGGAAGATCTGTAGAATTTGATTAATTAATTGTGGGAATTTTGGAAAAACTAACTGAACACTATTTGAAGACGCTACTGTACACAATGTTATATGTTTTCCATTCGGGGAAAGAATGTGGAGATTCTGGGCATTTGACACACGCGAACATGCTACATACAGCTGACCATGAGAGAAGCACGGTTTTTCTAAGTTGACCCCGCTACCTGTAACGTTTGTCCTTGCGCTTTATTAATTGTCATTGCAAAACTGAGCTTAATAGGAACTGCAACCTTTGAATTGAAAAGGAAGATCTGTGGAATTATAGGATCCGTGGTATAATAACATTTTCACCTTTTCCTACGCCTGTCAAAATTGTAGCACTGATTATGTTCCGTCCAAGATGTGTCACACGCAGCCTTGTCCCGTTACATAACCGAGGAGCATCTAAATTTCGCATTAGCATGACTGGGACGCCTAATTTAATTGAAGCTATGTGAGGGCACACCTGACAACTCTAGAGAATTTAGAAACCTACGGGATATGAAGTGCTCTGTTCTGTGTCCATAACTGTGTCTACTGACAAATACTCTGTTATTTATCCTGCTACTTCGCTTAATAAATCTGAATTTATTTGTTAACGCTCTCATGTTTTGGTGCAAGAATCGCCCTTTCACATAACCATTTGTCTTCATGCATGTTGTTCGTTAAATCTGAATAAACGCTGGCAGTTAATTCGGAATGACTCTGTACTAAATAACAAAAATCTCTCGTCAATTTAACGCAGCCCTCAGCATCCGTTTCCAACCGCCCATCGCCAATTTTTAATAATAATAATAATAATCAGGCGTAGGAAGTGACGACCCATCGCCCGCTGACGTAACAGTTAAGTGACAAAACTGCTACGTCGGCGCAGTCAGTCAGCGCCTTGCCAAGAGGTGTGAGCGCCGTGCCTCGGCAGAAATGAGGGTGCTAATTTGGGCCCGTTTGTGCTTACGGCCAAATCATGAAACGGTGCCGGGTCTGGGCGTCTCCGTTAATTGACGCCCACTTAATGGATGATGGAAGAAAATAGAACGCGCATAGGGCCGCTGCCTGGGGTCGCCGGGGCGCGTCTGAGCTGGCGCTGGACGCGACAGCATGGGCCGCCAGCCGAGCGCGAGGTGCTGCACGACCACCCAGCAGCCCTCGCATCCATCATCCCCACCAGATGGCTTGGTGTCGGCAGGGTCCTCTCGGACTCGGCAAGCGGCACCCGCCGCTGGTGGAGTAGTGCGCCGCATGCGTTGGACAAAAAAAATATGAACACAAACGCATTGCGGGCGTACTATAGGGCGAGGGAGGAAGAAACTGGAGGCTACTAAACTAGAGCGTATCGGGCCCGGATGCATCGCTTTTTTGCTGAGCTGGAGCCATCTGTTCCCGTCACAGAGCAAAACCTGGCAGACAGAGTTCGGTACATCTTACGCTCGAAAATATTTGATGATGCCGAACTCGAACGACTACGGCGTGAGGCTATTCCCTCATCGAATGAACCAGCTATAGTTGGGAATGCGGCTCCTAAGGCCATAGACCAGCAGCCACGTGTGGAAGCCGCCATGGATCTTCCCGCCTGGTTGGTTCAGGCGATGATGGAATGGTCACCATGAACTAGAGCAGATGAGGAGTAAATTGAGGAGGCGATTGTGGAAACGCGCTGTACGCCTCTCGAAAATCGACCGCGACTCCGCGCATAACCCTAAGCAAGCGGAATCGATGTCGTGACGGCCCTGAACCCACTGCTGGCAACCTTTCTGAAACCAGCCGGGACCTTTGCGATACGGACTCAATACTTTTGGCGCCGCTTTAGCAGTTTGCCGCATTGTTGGTGCCAAACTTCCACGTCTGGACGTGCTACTGGGCAAAGTAGCACTATCCCAGCCTGGAGAAGAAGGATTGAGGACCGTATCGCAAAGGCAAGGGCCCTCATCGGCAGACTGATAAGCTTCAGGTCGGGCAACAACAGGCCGAGTTGTGCGCACCGTCAGGATGGCGTTTGCTGGGACAAATATCAGTTTTCCCAGCCGGATATAACGCAAAACTGACGGAGCGCATAGACAACCTGAAGCAGAGAATCGCTGCTTGGGGAAGCGGATTCGGCGATATACCGAGAGGTCGACACGGTTCAACCAGAATCGTCTCTTCCAGAGTGATCAGAAGAGGCTCTATAAATTATTGAGCGGCCAATGGTACGTGGAACGGGCTCAGCACCGAATCAGGCCGACACTATCGCATTCTGGCGCGGCCTGTGGTCAGAGCCCGTAAACCACAGCGAGGGCCCTGGACGGAAGTTGTGGCGAGTCAGTGCGAGTGTTACGCCCATGGATCCCGTCATCATAACGCCGGATGACGTAGCTGAGGCGGTCCGTAGGGCCCTGAACTGGAAAAGTCCGCCTCGACGGACTGCATCACTACTGGCTGAAGGGGTTCGTGGTGTGTCACTGTGCTCGCCCGACAGTTTCAAGAGGCTCTCGACCAAAAGTCGCCCCGAGCCTCTTCACCACTGGGATCACTCATTTGGTTCCTAAAGACGGGATTCCACAGACCCGAGCAAATACCGCCCCATAACGTGTCTACCTATCATATACAAGACACTAACATCCATTTTGAGCGCGAGAATCACTCGTCACCTGAACGCAAATCAGGTGATGTCGCGCGCTCAAAATGGATGTCGGGCGGTGGTCGAACCAAGGAACCACCTCATTGACGCGGTCATTGGCAAGGTGGTTAAACGCAATCGTCGGAACCTCTCCGCCGCCTGGATAGACTACAAAAGGCATTCGACTCGGTGCCTCATACATGGCTTAAGAGGGTCCTCGAGCTGCAAGGTTGACTGTACAGTTCGAGACTCCTCGGCAGTGTATGGGGCAGTGGAGTACGATCCTTTGTCATCTAGGCGAGCGGTTGACGGCTGCGGAGAACCACATAAGGATAAGAAGGGTATTTTCCAGGGCGATTGTCTGAGTCCAATCTGGTTCTGCTCTCTCTGAACCCTCTCAGTACCTTACTGGAGGGTTCTGGGAGGATTTCAGCTTCGGAAAGGAGGCACAAAAGTGACCCACCTTTTCTATATGGATGATCTCAAGTTATTCGCCTCCAGTCGCTCACATCTTGTGGAATTGCTAAACATCACTTGTGATTTTAGCAATTCTATTGAATGGAGCTGGGGACGGATAAGTGTGCGGTCCTCCATGTCGAAAGGGTAGGGTTGTTAACTCTGAGGCATAGACTTATCTATGCCCATCAACATAAGGACCCTTTCCGAGGCTGAAACATACCGATACCTGGGTATGTCACAGAACATAGGTATCGATGAGGCGGATATGAAACAGTCAGTTTGCGATGTGTTTTATGCACGCTTGACAAAGGTGCTCAACAGTCTTTTGTCGGGTGTGAATAAGACACACGCATATAACGGTTGGGTCATGCCTGTCCTCATATATACCTTCGGCATGCTCAGGTGGACTCAGACCGAACTGAACGCTCTGGATAGAAAAGTCAGCACTGCTATGACGTCACACAGAATGCATCACCCGAGATCGTCAGTAATAAGGCTGTACTTGCCGCGGAAACATGGTGGGCGCGGCTTTTTGAGCGCTCTCACCATGCATAATCGCGAAGTGTGCAGCCTCCGTAATTACTTTCAGGCGAGATCGGATGATCCATTCTACAGGGACGTCATTTCGTGTGATAAAGAGCTTACTCCTCTATCCTTAGCCAACGAGCAATGGCAAGACCCAGCAGTACAGTGCATTTCCGACCGGGAGGCCGTATGGAAGGAGAAGGAGCTCCACGGGAGGTTCTACAAGGCTCTACATGAGCCTTTCGTAGACACAGGCGCCTCCCTCCACTGGCTACGTTTCGGTGACCTCTTTGGGGAAACCGAGGGTTTTGTCTGTGCGATACAGGATCAGGTTATTAAGACCAACAATTATCGGAGATACATCCTAAAGGATGGCGCCGTCGACATCTGTCGAGCTTGTCGCCATCCCGGCGAGTCACTTAGGCATGTCATCTCCGGTTGTTCGGCGCTTTCTAACACTGAGTATTTGCACAGACACAACCTAGTAGCCAGGATTCTACACCAGGAGCTCGCTCTGAAATACGGTCTCGTGGATAGGAAAATGCCACATTATAAGTACTTGCCGGAAGCCGTGCTCGAAAATGACCGCGCCAGGCTCTACGGGCCATCATCACAGACAGGACTATTCTTGCGAATAAGCCTGATATTGTGCTGATGGACCCGGCACAGTCAAGGATATTTTTGGTCGATATTACCATTCCTTATGACGAGAACCTCGTGAGAGCCGAAACAGATAAGCTGACAAAATATCTAGACCTGGCTCACGAGTGGTGGTGTGCCGACCGAAATTATTCCTGTGGTCGTTTCTGCGAACGGGCTAATCCCGGTCAGCCTCTCGGGTCATCTGAGGCGACTGGGACTCCGTGAAGGACCGCTCCGTGCTCAAATGCAGAAGGCGGTGCTCCTCGACACCGCCCGCATCGTCCGCCGGTTTCTTTCCCTTTCCCCCTAACCCTCGGCCGTTTGGTCTCCCCTGCCGAGGGCTTCCATTTGGTTGGGTTTTTATTTATTTATGTATTATTTGTGTTAGTATATTTAATATATATACATATATATTTATGTATTTTATTTACTATATTTCTTTTATATATTTATTCAGCCCAACCAAATGAGTTTACTTTATAAATATCCCATAATAATAATAATAATAAATTTATTGCCTCTAAAACACACAGTTACATTCACGTTAAATTGTTAATAGTGTGTCAGCATAGTTTCCAGCATTGATATCATTATACAAATGCACTCTCATATTCGTAGTTAAACTGAATTTTGTCACCTTGTTCCATAAAATAGACGACTTGAGGCATGCTTTAATTTCATCTGCAGGTGTGCCCTTTTGAATGACAGGTAAAAATTGGCGAAAGTCACCAGCCAGTAAAACCACCATTCCTCCCATTACATCGGTATTGCTGCGCAAATCCTGGAGCGTTCGATTTAGTGCTTCTACAGCTTTTTTATGCGACATTGTACATTCGTCCCACACTAAAAGTTTGCATTGTCGTAGCATTATACCTCGTGTACTATTTTTGCTAAAGTTGCAGATCGGCGATTCTTCCTGGGCTAGATTTAGAGGGAGTTTTAAAACAGAATGTGTAGTGCGCCCCCCGCTTAGCAGCGTGGCGGCTATACCGGAGAAAGCTACGGCCACAGCAATGTTTTTATCTTTCCGTACTTGCGCTAATAATAAATTTAACAAAAATGTCTTCCCAGTTCCTCCAAGGGCATCTAAAAAGAAAAGTGCACCATTTCCAGATTCGATTTGTCCTAATACTTTGTCAAAAACTCTTTTTTGTTCGGGAAGCAAGCGGGGTACAAATTTGGCTACTTGCTGCTGCAAAGCTGGTATATTGTAGTTTGTTTCACGTATAATTTCATCACTTAGTTCATTTTTGGTTGTTCGCTGAGGGCTTATCATTCCAAAGTCGCTTAATTTTTTGCCTACCATTGCCATTACTTTATCTTCAATTTTTCCAAGTGCTTCATTATAAATGTGTTCATTGTATGTCATGTTCGCGTGTGTCTGTAACCTTCGCAAAATATCTTCCGCCATGTACTTTATATTTGTCCCACGATTTATGTGCATTAGATAGCCCGCAAGATGATATGAGAGTTGCATAAAGATCCCTAATTTTGGCTGGTGACTGGCACTGCACAGCTCTCCATGGTTTCATCCCAGTGATTATCGTTTTCTAAAAATGCAGAGCTTCACATGCTTCTCTATAAGTTGCGCATTCCTGACCGTTGACAGTTTTAAGGTCTTTATATCCTGTAGGACCCCGAACATGGTGCAGCAGCAATCGTAAACAGAAACATTCAAAATTAGTTACATGGACGGTATACACACGACCAAGGGCATCTGATGACTTTACACCGGGCCAATTTGCAACAGGCGCGCCTTGAAAACGGCGTTTCCACTCCTTCCTAGATGTGTTCCAAGTATAATAGCGGGGGATTTCAGAATATAATTCAGTTTTTGGCGGTGATGCAATTCTTTCTTGGAAATTTCTTTCGGTGAAATATACACGCTCTCCATTTTCTAAGTGCACAGCAAGGTGAGTAACTGTTGGGTGCCTTTCGTGTAAAGGGAAGCCAAGGAGACGCCACGCTGCCTCGTTACTGCTGACATAACGCGCTGCTTGAAAGGTCTGTACTTCATTAACGGGACTTGCCTCACCTTCACTCCTGAGATTAAATATTGCTTGGTCGCTTCCTTTATTTATGTACTTACAGATATACTTGATTGCGCGGACAGAGCTACATGCTTCTACATTAATGTGGGCATTAAACATTTTACATAGAATGGGCGAATACGGGACAATCCAGCTGTTATCTAAGGTTTCGAACGCTCCAGAGCGAGATTTGATTGTAACTTTCCTGCCACCATCTTCGGGAGCTCTGCGTCTGTATAAAGGTAGCCATTGTCATTGTGCACTGTTTCTTTTAATAGCTGTTTAGGAATTTCTTTGTACATTTTCCTTCTTTCATACATGGCGACATTGAATTTCGTGCCCACATGGACCGTGAATCATATTTCGGACGATGGTATCATACAATTCTTTATCTTGCTCAGGATCCGGAATCTCGGCGCTTATTATGTCGTCTATTTGGCTGGGCCGCAACTTCTCTTTAAGCCATATTAGAATGTGGGCATGCGGTAATCCTCTTTTTTGCCATTCAATTGAATACATGAAGCACTGCACCTCTCCGAAAATTTTCCCTTTGTTAATTACATACATTAATTTTGTACTTTTAATCTAAATACTCTAGCAACTAAATCGTGTCTGTCAGTACTTTTTTGGCCCGGCATTAGCTCCTCGGTTATTTCTTTCCATGTGGGATTGCAAGTAAAAGTAACAAAAAGATCAGGTCTTCCGTAAGTTCGTACATAGGCGAATGCGTCTTGTGTGTACTCATGTAGGTAGCGGGGACTGTTAACGAATGATGAGGGCAGAATTACCATTTTACCTAAATCTCTGGGGTTTACATTGGCGTCCTAGAAACTGCATCTTGTAAATGTATATCATTCTCAACACGCAGCTTTTTGATTTAAAGATATATAACGGATACGTTCACTTTCTACCTTCACATACATGTCACCAAAAATTGATGAAATAATTGTCTACACCGGGCTAAGAGTAACTATACCGTACACGTACTTAATAAATCAGTCGTTCACTGAGGTACTTTCCAGATGCATTAAAAATATCTTTAGTAAAACCTGTCCATAAAAAGGGCGATATAACCGATCCCAACAATTATCGTCCTATTGCGCTATTGCCCACATCAGCAAAAATATTTGAAAGTGCAATGGCCAAAAAAATTTATTCTTTTTATGAGAAATATAACATATTTCACGATAGCCAAAATGGTTTTCGAAAAAACCGATCTACTATTTTGGCTATATACAAATATATACAAAAAGCACTTGACATAATTAATAGTAAAAAATATGCTGTAGGCCTACTCCTAGACATGAGTAAGGCATATGATAGAGTAAGTTATAAAATACTTTTAGATAAACTTTATGCTACTGAATCCATGGAATTGCTCATAATTGGTTCAAATCGTATTTGGAAAATCGATCACAAATTGTTGAAATCCAGAATACAAACTTCAAAACAGGACAAATCCAAAAGTCAAATCAGACAAAATCCTGATTATAGGATCGATTCCTCAAGGTAGTGTCCTAGGTTGTATTCTGTTTTGATATATATAAACAACCTCCCACAACAATTACAAGAAGAATGTATTATTTTGCAGACGATGTCTATCTTGCTTTCATCTACAGACAATTGTGAATTAAACGAAAAATTGAATACATCACTCACTAAAATACACGACTGGTTAGAATTACATAATTTAGAACTAAACTTTAACAAAACTAAATTAATCCTGTTTAAAACTTATCAAAACGACCTCACAAATAAACTTTAACTATAAAACTTTACGATCGATACGGTCAACTCTACAACACTACTCGGTATTGAAATAGACACAAATCTAAATTGGAAAGCCCACATTCAAAAATTAACGAGTAAATTGTCCTCATTTATATTTGCACTCATACATTTGAAAAAGTTACTGACTTAAAAACAGCTCTTACGGCGTATTATGCGTATGCTCAGTCTATACTAACTTATGGAATAGTCATCTGGGGCAACTGTACTGACATAGATAATATTTTCAAATTGCAAAAAAAATGTATCAGAATCTTGACAAATATAGAAAAAACGGACTCATGCAGACCACATTTTAGAAAACTTGGTATACTCACACTTACATCTATTTACATTATTGAATGTTGTAAGTTCGTTAGAAAACATCCACATCTATATGATCCTGTAAACATTGTCAAAAGAAATAATCGAACTCAAAATAAATTGAATATTCAATTCTCAAAATTGAAATTATTTACAACAGGTCCCCATACGATGGTAATTAAAATATATAATAATGTTCCAAATAACCTCAAAAATATAGACAACACTAAGTCTTTATAAAAAAGTTAAAGTCATTCTTAACTGATAAAAGTTATTATAATTTAAGTGAATTTTTTATAGATGCGAATAAACAGTAAATGTATGTGTAATAATTATAAAAAAAAAAATATATGTTAGACTAGTAAATGATAAGAAATAAGTTAGTTGGTATTTAGTATGCAGTAGTTAATATTTAGTACTATAAAAAAAAAAAAAAAAAACTACCCTCTTATAATTGCTATACTTTACGGGGCGTCACTTGATGTATGATGTATTTCTTGTGGCATGCAAATTATATAAATAAATAAATAAATAAATAAAGAGGTTAAAATCATTTTTCGCAACATCATATGATACGCATAAAAATCCATACATGATACTTTTTGTTCGGAGTAGGCCTTTTGACCGGGTTAATGAGTGGAATTTGAAAATGATAACCCTCTTGTCCTTTGCAATAAATCAATGGGTATTGCAGAGCGTCATAAAACTTGTGTGTATCGGCTACCCGTTGCAATGTATCATCACGTGCTCGCAAGACAATGTCTCGTGAAGAAAATTGATCACCACTAATTGGCTGCTATTTCGTTTATCAAAGGTGCATTGTACCGCCTTTCATGCTCTCCTCGACGGGTCCGATCTGCGTGAATGACGACTTTATAATCCTCTTCAGGTAGGTTTTCTAAAGCAGTTTTAAATGTTTTGACTAAAATGTTACGTTCATGCAAGAATCTTTGAATTTTGAACACTGTGTCTCTCTCAACTCCTGGATAAATTGGCAGCGACGGTCTACCTCAATTTCTTCGTCACCCATAAAATATACTTGTAAAATTTATGCTGTTCGTTTTCAGCTGGAAAAGTGAACCTATTGACCTATGATAAACGCTCTTGCACTGTAAATGTAGGCGAAAATCCCGGCATTATTATTTCCCGTCAACTCCGAAGGACGTCATTTGAAAGCATGAGTTATATTTCGGATCCTGTTTAAAAGCACCGTGACTCATTAGCATCATATAAAAGAGAGTTTTCAAAGGTTCTTCTGGTTCCCCAAGTAACGGAAGAGACACTTTGCCATTGAACAGCACATGCCTGCGGTCTCATCTTCCATTTTATAGCGCTGCAAAATCGACACGCCTTGTCCATCAGTCCGATAACAACTAACCTGTGATTTTATAATCAATCAACGGATCATAATTGAATGCTGCGTCATTAAAAACCGACCAATTGTTTCTTTGAAAATTTTGTCGACGTTCAGCTTGAGCTGTGCATTTGCATCTCTTCGCGCCTGTGTCTATTCTGGTGTTTTAGATGCCCTTATAGTAGATTGACGTTCAGCTTGCTCAATGAGTTTGTGTTGAGTTTCATCAGGTGTTTCGCGGCTCTTAAGGCGGCCTGACGTTCCGCTTGTTCGAATAGCCTTTGCTGACTTTGAGTAGGTGTTTCAGTAGCTCTTAAAGCAGATTAACGCCTGCCTGTTCAAGACGCCTTTGCTGACTTTGATCAGGTGTTTCAGTAGCTCTTAAAGTAGCTTGACGCTCTGCCTGTTCAAGACGCCTTTGCTGACTTTGAGCAGGTGTTTCAGTAGCTCTTAAAGTAGCTTGACGCTCTGCCTGTTCAAGACGCCTTTGCTGACTTTGAGCAGGTGTTTCAGTAGCTCTTAAGTAGCTTGACGCTCTGCCTGTTCAAGACGCCTTCGCTGACTTTGAGAAGGTGTTTCAGAAGCTCTTAAAGTAGCTTGACGCTCTGCCTGTTCCAGACGCCTTTCCTGACTTTGAGAAGGTGTTTCGGAAGCTCTTAAAGCGGCCTGACGCTCTGTCTGTTCAAGGCGCCTTTGCTGACGTTGAGAAGGTGTCTCAGATGCTCTAAAAGCAGCCTGACGCTCTGCTTGTTCTTGCCTTCTCAGTTCAGCATCTTTTTTTTTTTTTTTATATAGAAATAGGGTGACAAACGAGCACCCAGTCCACCTGATGGTAAGTGGTTACTGAGGCCCATATACATCTACATCTATCCTCGTTTGCGAATCAAAATGCAGATGCGTTGTCAGCCTTGAGGACTAAGATGGAATGCCTCTTTTCCAGTAAAAAGGGTCTCCGGTTCTCTACACTCACCATACGAAACACAGGAGCATCAAGCTCCTATTTTACGCTGGTATTCTGTGAGAGCGTAGTCTTTCCCCGGTCGAGCTGACCCATTCGTGCTACAACTATACTATAAATATAGTTGCAGCTTGGCTCTACCACGTATAAACGCATCTTCTAAAGATTCTAGCGATCGAGCTAATCTTTTCGCTTCTTTTTGAGAAGATACTCTTGAAAGGCTGGACTCACGTCTGCGAGGCATTATGAAGTAAGAAAAAACCTATTTATAAAAACGTTAAAATACCTAAAAGGAATTAAATTTTAAATATTTTTAAAGAACTAAATATCTAAAAGGAATAAATATTCCTTTAAATATTTTAAAATCAAAACAACAAAACCAATTCAAGACACAACACGAATCCGAAAACGATAGCCAAAAAAATCGAATCAACTTAAACCAAATCACAAAACAAATCGCAGAAAACCGAAATCGAAAGCAGTAGTCAATATAAATATAACTAACGAAAAAAAAAGTAAGTGTATAGGTACCGTATACACTATCTTTACTATAAATATTCCTTTGAAATATTGTTAAACAACCTAAAACAACGAAAACCAATTCACGATTCTAAATAAACAAAATCCAAAATCAAAGCCAGAGTCTAAATATGTATAAAGGAATACCAACCAAATCAACAAAACCGATCCAAGAAAATACACAAATCCGAAAATGAAAACCAATATAAATCCATTCAACCTTAACCAAATCACAAAGCAAATAACAAACAACCGAAATCGAAAGCAGGTAGTCGAATAATCTACGAAATAGAAACAATTTAAGCGTATAGGTACCGTATGCACTATAAGTTGACGCGCGGCTCAACGGCGGGAGTTAAGTACATGTCAGGAAACATTTCGTTACCGCGTTTTAAAAACCTAGTAACGACATCTAGCGGAATCAATTTAAACTATGTATACGTTAGTTAATAAGAACTCTCAAAAATTTTTTTTCTTATAACTTTGCACAATTTTTCTTATTGTAATACCGATTCATTCATAACCACATATAAGAACTGTATTCATTTCCGTTCATTAAATATTACTAAGGCTTATATCCCGAACAAGCCGGTTTCCGAAAAGGCTTTAGCACCATAGACCACATACATACCCTTCGGCAAATTGTACAGAAGTCCGAGGAGTACAATTTGCCACTATGTCTGGCGTATGTGGACTATGAGAAAGCCTTTGATCCGTTGTTGAAATTTGGTGCTGCAGTCCCTTCAGCGGTGCCAAGTTGACTGTCGGTATATCGAAGTGCTGAAGTGCTTGTACAGTAGGGCTACGATGGCTATCCGAGTACAGAACAGGAGTACGAAACCTATCCAACTGCAGAGAGGTGTAAGACAGGGTGACGTTATATCCCGAAACTCTTCACCGCTGCATTGGAGGACGTTTTCAAGCTTCTGGACTGGAAAGGATACGGTATTAACATCAAGGGCGAGTACATCACTCACTTTCGATTTGCCGACGATATAGTCCTTATGGCAGAATCGCTGAGGACCTAAGCACTATGCTCAATGACCTCAATAGTGCCTCCCAACGGATAGGTCTTAAGATGAACATGGACAAAACAAAGATCATGTTTAATGTCCATGTCACACCTATGCCGGTAGTTGTTGGGAGCACTAAGCTCGAAGTTGTTGACGAGTATGTTTACTATAGAATTACAGCGAAGCTTCTGAAAGCGGTTGGAAAACTGGTACTTGAAATCCTTAAGAAGTTCTTTGATTCCGTCCTTCGTGGTGGCACAACTCCGGAGGCGTAAAGCAGAAGTGCGTTGGTCTTGTTCTACAAGAAAGGCGACAACGCTCTCTTGAAGAACTACAGACGATTTCCCTAAGTCTTTTTTCTACAGACGAAGACCTAAGAACAACGCTCAATGACCTCAATAGTGCCTCCCAATGGATAGGTCTTAATATAAACATGGACAATACCAAAATCATGTTTAACTTCTTCATTCCTTGGGGGAGGCCTATGTTCAGCAGTGGACTTGTGAAGGGCTGTAATGATGATGACAAGTAATAAGTACTTATTTACACGTAAATATATGCACTATCTATACTGTCTATCTACTATGGCTGGCATAAATTCAGGATCCATGTTTGATGCCATTTGGTATTGTCAAGTTTATGGAACAACTTGCTGAATACATAAGGTATTTATACCTAAATGCAGTTAAATGAATCGCTCTTCAAAGCCGATGAAGCTACATCAAATAGATAAATCTTTAAATCCCTCGACCCATAGATTCCAATTTTCTTATAACATACAGAAAAACTTCATTTATGTATTTATTCTATCTATTATTTAATTTAGATTTTATTAATAACATAAAACTTTCATACTTTGTCACATTTTTTTTATTTAACATACTAATAAGGTTCTAAGACATGTGTTTGTCATTTTTTTTAGGTAATTCATCATAAATTATAGATCTTATTTAGATTTAAAATTCTAGGTAAAAGTAAACTTGTATTACATACATACCTTAGAGAGTAATTGTGTTCTTTGATACATACTCTTATATTAATTAACTAAACTCATTAGTTTTCATTTTTCCATTTTGAATGTCATTGGCAATTTTACCATGCGACCACAAAAAAATTAAAAGGAAAAATAGATATTCTCCATTATATGTTAAACACTTGTGCATAGATGAGACGATATTTATTTTATTGTCTTGTAAACAAACATGTATCAACTTTTTAGCTATTAATTAATTTTGCTACTTTGCTACTAAAAATTATTTTAAAGTATATAACAATTAACCACAGACTTTAAAAAGTAGTGATGCAACTCGAACTCTGTTTTTACTCGATTCAGTCGAGTGAATCTGTGTAACTCGGTTTTCGAGTGAAAATAAATTTTACTCGAGTCCGCTTACTCAGTTACCGAGTCAACTCGACGCACCGTGTGTTCGGAGCGCTAGATAGATGTCAGTTCACTAATTCATTAATCTATCATAATCAACTAATTCACATAGTATAAGGCGCCGCGGGCGTGATACTTGCATCTGGCATGTTGTAGTCAAATATGAACTTAGTTTGATTTATAATATCGTGATTGTGCTATCATTGTTATTTACTTCGTATAAGTGGTTTAACATAAAAGGTGATTTAAATATACTTGTTTGTTTAAAGTATGAATGATAACAATGAAAACACAAAACAAAAATCGTCAGTGTGGCTTATTTTGAAAAATGGAAGCGATTTGTAAGATATGCGAAAAGCAGTTTATAGATTTTGAAATGCTACACATGTCTGTAGTAAATAAAAAACATGGAAATACTACAAATAAATAAATAATAAATATTTGTATTTTATTTCATATTGTCACATATTACTTATTTAATAAAGGTACCTATTTTAAAAGTATATTAATATAGAAATTCCACTTTATATTGTATTAAAAACTATAATTAAAAAAAAACTTAAACCTGTAATTTAATTATCAAACAGTATTATTATTATTATTTAAAAATGCTTTAACTAAGGTAATCGCTATTATCAACTCGAGTGATAAACTTCATTCGATGCCGGGACTGTAAATAGTTAATTCGCATAACTCAAAAACTCGAGTACAACTACAGTGACATGATAAAACCCGAGTGACTCGAGTCACAAAATTCTACTCGAGTCGCATCTTTATCTTACGGTCAATTCAGTGTCTGTCTACAATTTAGTGATGAACTTACTAATTCGAACAACTTATTGATATATTATGTATATCATCAAGCTGATTAAGTATAATACGTGATAGTTAAATTATTAATTACATTAACTATACGCTACGTCATAAAGTTAGAGTTATATTATTTTATGAAAATTGTCTATACGCAAACCAATAAAATATAACTACCTATTAAGTTAAGTAATAATAATTATCTTGGATGGAGGAACAAATATAAAAATACGTAAAATAAATATAATAATTCGTTCCGCCAATTCGAGTTGCGTAACTCGAGTACTATTCGACTTACGTGAATTTCAACTCAAATTAACTCGAGTCGAGTTTCTTCCGAGTTGGCACATCTCTACTACAATTTTTTTTTAATATTACATTATCTGAACCTACGACAAGAACACAAATATCAAAACAACTCTTTTTTTCAGATTTCTTCATTCCGTTTAGATTTTTATAAAATCTTTATGCTATTTACAATAATAAATTGGTATCTTTTTTTTGTATATAATAGTGGGCCCAAAAACGATTGAGTTCTTTTTGGTCCAGTCCTTTCAGTTGTATGCTTTGGTTGGGATTTAATTTTATTAATTATAGGATCCCAATCAGATGGTAGCACCCAGCCATCTTTTCAATTGGAATTACGATGTTTTTGATTCAATAGCCTCGTAAATCATCCTTAGAAAGAGTCGGTGTTCTTTAGCGAGGATTTGTGGACTATCAAATTTGATGTAGTGAGAGGACGATCCTGTACGTGTTCACAGACTGCAGACTCCCTGGAGCGTCGATTTTTCACATCAGCTATGTGAAAAATCATAATTATCAATATTAATCATATTTTTCAAATCATCAGCTGTGTTCTTTTACGCGGGTTTTAATTGATCTTTTAGTTTGTCCTATGTCAGAGAAGTTTCCTATGAAGAAGCTCAAGGTCGCTCAGCGAGCTATAGAGAGGGCTATGCTCGGGGTTTCTTTGCATGATAAACTTAGAAATGAGGATATACGCAGTCGAACCAGAGTAACTGACATAGCCAATAGATTAATAAGCTGAAGTGGCAATGAGCCGCTCATATAGCTCGATGAATCGACAACCGATGGGAAAAAAAGGTTCTCGAGTGTCAGCCTCGCACTGGTATAATAATATAAAATAAAATAAATATAAAATAACTGGTCGGTTAACCTCCCGATAGATGGAGTGACGACCTGGTAAGACATGCAGGAAGTCGATGGATGCAGGTGGCTCAGGACCGTGCGTTGTGGCATTCCTTGGGGGAGGCCTATCTTCAGCAGTTGACTTTTGAAGGGCTGTAATGATGATGATGATGTCAGAGAGACCACATTCACAATCAAGCTTGTACACTTATGCATATTGCAGAGGGATATTACACTTGACTGATGGTAAAAACTGATTAATCTTCTTCAGCGACTTGAAATATATTTTAATGGAAGCACGCTTAAAGATGTAGCCAATATTGTCAGTGACACCTCTGACATATGGCAGTAAATCTGTGGTCGGTTTAATTCGTTGACTGTGACGTAGGCGCAGCACCCGAAGCTTGTTGTCTGCTGTTTGGGTCTTTTTTCTATACCCAGTGTGGCTCAAGGATTCCGAATTACTGACACATCTAGAAAAGCTAAGGAATTATTTGCCTCTAACTCCATTGTGAAATGAATTTTAAAAATTTATGGAGTTAGGATGGTCTAAAATTCAGTTATATTATCTAAAGGTAGAATTGTGAAACAACCGTTTAGGTACCGCTTATGGAATCTGAGGTGGTGGATTTTCTTACACCGCCAGTAAATGGTCAACGTGGAAATATCTGGTATTATATATCTATATCTCGATTCGATCAAAATGAAGTTACGTTGTCCCTCTTGAAGACTGGAGTAAAAAGGATCTTCAGTTCTCTACACTCATCATACGAAACAAAGCAGCATTAAGCTGCTATTTCACATTGGTATATTGTGAGAGCGTTGTGTCCTTCCCGGATGAGAAAACCGATTCGTGCTACAACCATAATATAGCTGCAGCATGGTAATCGTCGCATCCTTATCACCCAAGAACTGGGTCAATAACCGTTATATACGAGTAAATATTTTAAACCAAAACAAGATGTTCAGACGATGTGTGTTAGTGAACTGTAACCTGAACTGTAAACATTATTATCAGCAAGGCGGACACGCGCACTATCAAGTAAATACTTTGAAAACATAATCTATCTAGTTTAATTTGCTACACAAATGAGTTGGAAAACGATGTTCGCATCAGAGAGTAGCATACATTTTGGTCATTTTATATATACTGTATTTACCATTGCCATCACACACATACAGCCCATCAAAAGTCCATTGTTAAGCACGGGCATATGGGAGATATTTGTTTTTTATTATTTTGAGCGATTGCCAAGAAGATGCTACTGCCCACCTCGGCCCTATTCTCTTTTTCGTACTTATTAGTGGTTATAAGGTCACATTAACCATTGTAGGACCCTATTGTTTCCTCATTATCTAAAGATTTGCAATAAAGTAAATAGCTATAGTCAACGACTAATTTAATTAGGTAATTTCTTACAGCAAACCAACAAGCTTGGAAGCACCTCTGGGAGAAGTGAAGGTACATTTTACAATGTCTGATTCATCGATTTGGAGTAGATATTCTTCCTTGACAAAATTAGTTAGGGTTATAGCATACTGCCGGCGGTTTTTAAATTTAACAAAGAAAGTATAAATAATGAGTACTAATAGCATATATTTATCTACTAAGGAGTTAGATTTATATATGTGCATTAAGAATTGTTAGGAGGAGCATTTTAAGGAAGAAATAATTTATTTACAGAATCGCGGTGCTAATGGTAAGCTGAAAGGTTTTATAGACCGTGTGAGGAGCGTTACAGTAGGGGAGACTGGAGCATTCGACTCAGTGAAAATCAGAAGCATCCAGTATGGATCCCAAAATGTCAACATTTACGGACTTATTAGTAAATAACGCTCACTTGAAAACTCTTCATGAAGGTTTACAGCTCATGTTAACTTACTTAAGTTCCAAGTATTGGATAATAGGCGCGAAGTCTGTAGTTCTAGCACATTGTCTTAAATGTGTCAAATGTGTAAGAAATAAAGCAGCAACACCAAACCAGCTTATGAACCAGTTACCAGCTGCCCGAGTCACGCCAGTGAGACCTTTCAAGTGGAGCGGAGTGGATTATGCAGGGTCGATAAATGTACGAACGACGAAGTGCCGTAGTCATCATGCCTCAAAGGGTTACATTTGCCTCTTCGTATGTATGGCTACTAGAGCTGTACATATTGAAGTAGTCAGCGATCTGACAACTCAAGGTTTTTTGGCCGCTTTTAAAAGGTTTGTGGCTCGTCGAGGTCTATGTTTAGATCTCTGAAGTGATAACGGGACAAACTTTGTGGGAGCGTCACGTGAACTTCGGCACATGTTCATTTCGGAGAAGTCCACGATGATAAAGGAAATAGCAGATATTTTGGCCACAAATGGCACAATGTGGCATTTTATTCCACCGCACGCACGCCATTTCGGAGGGTTATGGAAAGCCGGTGTAAGATCCGTAAAATACCATTTGAAGAGAGTTATAGGAGATTCAACTTTGACCTACAAAAAATTGTCCACAATTTTATCTCAGATCGAGGCATGCTTAAACTCGAGACCATTGTCAAGGATCAATAGTGAGTCAGACGCTATTGATGTTTTAACAGCGGGGCATTTCTTGATTGGGGAAGCCCTGTTGACAGTACCAGATGAGAACTATGAATCGGCCAATGTTTCTAGTTTGCGCAGGTGGCAATTAACTCAAAAAATGGTGCAAGGGTTTGAAGAAGGTACACACGAGTATTTAACAAGGTTTCGACAGCGATATAAATGGGCTTACCAAAATCATAAACCTGGAATGGGTGAAATCGTTTTAGTTAAGGAGGACGGCTTACCCCCAAGTAAATGGCTTCTTGGTCGTGTGGTTGCAAAACATCCAGATAAGATTTCTCGAGTAGTTAAAATACGTACTCAAAATTCGGTGATAAAGAGGCCCACATCTAAAGTTTGTGTACTTCCAGTAGCTAATTAACCTTTAGTATGTAATTTTATTATTAATTGTTTTTATTTTATGTTTCTTTAATTTTATTAATTGTTTTTATTATATGTTTATTTAATTTTATTAATTATTCTTTCACGGTGGGCGGCCACGGTTAAGGGGAAATTATATTTGCCCTTGATGGGCAGTATGTTCGCGCGTTTATCGAATGGCGCTAGTATTATAGTATAATTATTACATAATATATTTTGTAAAATACGATGTAGAGATTTTTACGAATGCATAAGTATCGTGGAAAGGTTTTAATTTGTCATCCAATAAAACGGGTTCAATACAAGCTCAGTTTGTTATTCCTGATATCCTGAACCCCGGGATCGTACAAGGATCGTCCCAACCATTATATCAGATTTGATAAACCACAAATCCTCGTAAAAAACACCGATTACTACCAAGGATGATTCGCGAGGCTATGGAAATTAAAAAAAAACATCCCAATTTCAAGAGAAGATGGCTGGGTGCTATCATCTGCTTGGGATCCTATAATTAATAAAATTAATTCCAAACCCAAGCATACAACTGCAAGACTTCAAGATACTGTAAGCTAGTTCTGCGTAGATTGGACCAAAATTAATAATTACAAGTTGATGGTAGCCTTCGTTAACTATGACATCGGGGCGTCAAACACCTCAGTGTCACAGACAATGGGTGCTGGAAAGTGCCCGAAACGTCGGGAATTAAAAAAGTTATAAAATAAATAATTAAAAAAATCAAAAACCGGACTGCAAAAAAGACAATTTAAAAGTACTGCTAAAAAGACCGAAACAAGTTTGAGAATAGAAAACAACGTTAAAATGAACTATAAACAAAGTAAACTCTACTTCGTTTAACAGACTATATTATGAGTTGAAAGCCTAAGTAGACAGGAACCCATTAATTTTGTTTCGTTTTATAATTTGCAATGGATAAGAAAGTGTTGTTACACCCCCGTGCCTCGGAAAACATGTAAAGCCGTTGCTCCTGCACCTAATCTCTCTTCGGTTGTGTCGGTTAACCGTCCCATCGAACTATCAGAGTAAGGGATTAGGGAGTGCACCTGTGCTTGCGCATACACTTGCGGCACTATAATCCTGTCCTGCGCAGATGGCTAGTCTCTGAGACTGGCCGCCGTGACCAATACTCGGTTTGGAGGACATCTTTATTAGATAAGAAAATCAAGTAAGATAAAAAAACATTCGATTTCAATTATTAGGTACAACATTGCATGATTCTGAAGATAGTGAAAAATAATCAAGTCAGGCGTTCGTTCTTCGTCCAGGCGTTCTCGAGTTATTTTGGAAACAAACTAGCGGACGACGACGATAAAGGAAAATGATTGGACTTTTTTATAATACGTGTAACAAAACTTCAATAAAACTGTTATTTTTATCTATGAGCGTTTCCCTTTATTATTAAAATACTTTTCTTCACGTCCCAAAATTGCAAAAATAAAGAGTAGAGGGAGTCCCATTCTATTGAGTAGTGGGCAATCAATTAAGGGAGTGTCTCTGTGATCACTCTCCGTACATAGCACTTACATAACGGCGATGTGTATTTGTCCGCCAACCTCCACAGGCATAATTAATAAGTTACCGGTGTATTTAGGCATTACAGTCCTATAAAATTAAGTACTCTTAACTTTACGGTAAATTATACACAAGCTGTATGGTAATTGTGAAAATTTATATTATATTATAACTTATCATTATTAAAATGACCATTCGATTTTATTTTGTTTTTTTAAACAGCCTATAATCATCATCATCATCATATTACCGCCCTGTACAAGTCCACTACTGAATATAGACATCCTACAAATATGACACAAAACTCGCTCCCGAATCTGCATCTATAGACTTTCTACATGTCTTACCAGGTTGCTACTCCATCTAGTGGAGAACTGCCTTAAGATTGGCTTAACGGTACCAGGCTGTCACTTGAGAACCTTTCTTTCCTATGAAACAAGCACACAAACCGCCGGATGGTAAGTAGATGCTGTAGCTTATGGACACTTACCTTTATCCTTGATTTGCATTTGCAATTGCAATGCATCCTTACCAGTAAAAAAGGTCTTTGTTTCTCTTAATTCATTCTTACTACTGCCATAATACTGTTGTACCGTGAAACCTGGTAACTTTGCCATTTTTGGAAGGACTTAAAAATTTAGGACCAATTTTCCAACAAAAAATGTAATAACAGACTGGCCGTCAATGTTAAATGTGATATATGTGTAAATATTTTCATAGATTTGGTATTTATTAGTGATTTAAACAAATACTAACATTAAACAAACAAAATACTCAAAAATAGAAAATGGCAAAGTTAACCTCACTTTGTGGCAACTTTGCCATCAGGGCATATAATGAAAATAATAGGATTTGACTTAAAGGTTGAAGGTAAATTTGATTGATTTTCCAAAATTTCATACAAACTTAAAACTATGTGTCAGGGTCACAGATCACAATTACTCTCTACCAAGAGGTTGGGGTTGTCAAAAATCCTTGATTATGTACTTTACTTAATTTTTTTATTTAAATCTTGTCACAATCATTTCTTAAGCAATAATCTAAAATATATCAAACAAAAATACTAACGTATAAAATTTTAAATCAAATTGGTACAATAATGAGCTTAAATTAATTATAGTATAGATAAGAGAAAAGCTTGTCACAATAATTTTTAATAAGTATTCGCTTTTTTATTGGTAATCATCATCATTTTATTACGGTGCGTAATAAAATGATGTCAGATAAAAAAAATATTGTAATCAATTTAAATATTGTTTTCCTACAATAGCAAAACATTCATAATCATTAAAAATGACAATGTTATTTTGGGTGAAAACTAATATCAATACACTTAGTTGAAATTATGAAAAATACTGAGTAGTAATAATATTGTTGTTAGGCAATAATATTACTAATGCTTTAATAATAAACGCAGTAAAAATAATATAGATTTCTCTTTTCTTTTCCTTCACTTTTGATAAAGATGGATTGATTGGCGACTCATTTGATAAAATCGGTGTAATGGGCTGCTACGGTGAAACATGTAAACATATTAGAGCCAAGCTGTATTATGGTATATTATGGTTGTAGCACGAATGGATCGGCTCGACCAGGGTAGGACCACGCTCTCACAGAATACCAGCGTAAAATAGCAACTTAATGCTGCTATGTTTCGTGTGGTAAGTGTAGAGAACCGGAGACCCTTTTTACTGGAAATGAGGCATTCCATCTTAGTCTTCAGGGGTGACAACGCATCTACATTTTGATTCTTAATTGAAGATAAATGTAGATGTCTATGAGCCACAGCATTCACTTACCATCAGGGGGACTGTGTGCTCGTTTGTCACCCATATTCTTTAAAAAAATATCGATTCAAACATACATACATTGATTGACAAGTACAGAACCCTTCCTTAAAATAGTCGTAATCGGTTAAAATATAGGTTGAAAGTGACAACCCTTGGTTGTAGCAAAATATGGCAAAGAAACCGTCACATCGTGGCAACGCTAGTATGGTAACTTTACCAAGTTAATTTTATAGATAAATGTTAAGACCAACCACTGACCTTTATATGCGTACTTGTATATATAGAGGTCAGTGAGACCAATTCTATTACTGCGCCCCCTTTTCCCTCTGCGCCCCCTTTCCCCCTGCGTCCCCCTTTCCCCTCTGCGCCCCCTTTTCCCTTAAGGGGGTCGCATCAGATTTGGCGGAAAGGCCATACAGGCCAAAACCATTCCCAGGTGGTGTTTAGTGGGTAAGGCACTTCTTCAAAGTGAGTCCCACATAACCACGCAGCCGGTTGCGTGGTATGCTATGAGCATTCACCACCTCCCTCCCCCGCTTCCGGAGGGTGTCCTTGCATTGGGCGAAAAAAAAAACAATTATATTTTCAAAATTTAAAAATGTAAATAAAAAAACAAAAAGAAAAAACAAAATACGGCGGCAAAATTCAAAGAGAATAATTATAATCTATTAAATACTACATTTAGCAAAATTGTTAGTAATTCGTTACGGCAAGGAAAATTAAAATTGTTCTACTGATATTAATTAATGAAAAAGGATTACATTGTTTTTCTATTTTAATTTAACGTGCCGTGTGAGCTTTAAGAGTCATGTCACGTCATCATTTGAGATGAGATGAAATGTTACGAGCCGTGGGCATGTTAGAAAATGGTGCTATTCAAGGCGTCGTTGCTGAGGCCCTACACACCATCCAAAACGTTATATCAAGGTTGTGGTCACGTTATCGCACTACTGGGGATGTGGCTGAACGGCACACGGGTAGATATCGTGTTACTACGCAGAGACAGGATCGATTTCTCCAAATGACCGCCAGAAGACAACCCAATATCACAGCGATGCAACTACTACAAAGGCTCCAGGAGGACCACCAGCTGCTGGTCAGCGACCAAACCGTGCGAAGGAGGTTGCATGAAGTTGGTCTTCATGCTCGAAGACCGCTACGTGTTCCAGCATTGCGACGTGGCAATCGCGTTCGGCGGCTTTCGTGGGCTTCTTTCTACCATGGAGTGACGAACATTGGTATTTGGTGCCGTTCACCGATGAGTCCCGGTTTGGGTTTCATCCGGATTCGCGAAGAACACGCATTTGGAGAACTCCAGGGAGAGTTAGCCGTCTACGGCACCCTCAACAGGTCTACTCATACCAAGGCGGGACAATCATGGTGTGGGCAGGAATTCGGCGAACTAACCCAGCTCGTTTGGATCCAAGGCAGCATGACTGCACAAAAATAACACGTGAAGGTAGTAGAGCCTATTATTGTCCCACACAGAATCCAAATGGGCCAGGAATTTCTACTCATGCACTATAATGCTCCTTCCCATACGGCGCGGCTGGTGTCGGCCGCTCTCCGAGACCACGATATTCAAGTTTTGGATTGGCCTGCACAGTCACTCGACTTAAATACTATCGAGTATGCCTGGGACATGTTACAACGAAAAGCGTTGAGAGATTTCCCGCCAAATTTGATGACGGAACAACAACTTTACGAACACGTGCAAAGAACATTGGACCTCATACCGCAGCAAGACATTGACAATTTAATTTTAAGTATGAACAATCGATGTCGACGTGTAATTAATGTAAGAGGTGGCAAAACTCATTATTAATAATTAGATTTTATAAGATTTTTTCATTTAATTAAAATTAATAGTTTTAAAAGAAGAAATGAAGTTTTTATATCATACTTATATTCTACGGCGATTAAAAAAATTAACATTTTTATTTAAAACAAAAAATTACAAAATGTTTTTTATTTTTTATAAAAGACCTTAAAATAACCCATCATTTTTCCATTTACTATATCTGAAAATTCTTCATAGATTTTTAGATATTTGATGAAATATAAAATACCCCTTGATTCTGTTGAAGTGTTTATTACATTTGATAACCATTATTATAACGTTATTGCAAAGATATAGATACCTACATTCAGTACTTCAAACAAAATCAACAAAAGTTCTGGAGCACTGAACAAGGAGGTTATTTCGCCGGTACAATTCCACGTTAAAATAAAATGTCAAAATTAGCTCTCATGTTTCAATATCAAAAGCAATGCTGTCAATTAGTTATTGTATATTCATCCAAAATGGCATATATCGAAAAACGTTACGTTTTCCGTGTTAATCGTAATTTTGTACCAGTACACCCCTGATGGCAAAGTTAACTTCCATTGGTAAAGTTGCCAGACTTGACTCTAGCGTAACTGTTTCACGTACCGTTACCGTGACAGTCTATCAAAAGTTCACTGGTGAATATTGGCTTCCTCCGTAGGTTGCCATAGTTGCTACGCTTGGCAGGCGGGTTGGAAATTTCAGCTTTTTATTTTTAGTAGATATTAGGAAGACGCTGCTGCCCATTTTCTGGTTTGTTTGCCTCTGACGCCTCTTATAGCGTCTTTATTCTATACACAGTGAGGCTCGAGGTGTGAACAGGATTTCGAATAACTAATACATCTAGAAAAGCTAAATAATTATTTGCCTCCAACTCTATTGTGAACTGAATTTTAGAATTTATAGAGTTAAGATGGTCTAAATTTCAATAACATTATCTAAATGTAGAATTGTGAAAGTAATGTCTACGTACCGCTTATGGAATCTGGGGTGGTGGATTTTCTTACACCGCCACTAAATGGTCAACGTGGAAATATCTGGTATCAATTTTGGTCTTTCACGATATTTTTTTGGTTACACAATGAGAGGGTTTCAACTGGCAAAAGATTATTATATTACCTTAATACGTTTCCTATTGTCTAGTGTCCAATAAAATTAATATGAATAAGACTAAGGTTGCTCGCTGTTTTTTTTTAAATGTAATTTTAGTCAATGATGCGATAAAAACTTACTTATGGTTTGTTTATATTTAGTCTGTTGATATCTATTTTTATAGAACAAGGTTTACAAACAAATACGCAGTCCACCTGATGGTAAGTGTATGCTGTGACCCATAGACATCTACATCTGTCCTCGATTCGATCAAAATGCACTTGCCTTGTCACCCCTGAAAACTGGAGTAATAAGGATCTCCAGTTCTCTACACTCATCATACAAAAACAAAGCAGCATTAAGCTGCTATTTCACATTGGTGTACTGTGAGAGCGTAGTGTCCTTCCCCGGTCGAGCAAACCCATTCGTGCTACAACCATAACATAGCTGCAGCATGGCTCTACCACGTAATCGTAGCATCCTTATCACCCAAGAACGGGGTCAATAACCGTTATTTACGAGTAGACGGGAGAGATATTTTAAACCAAAACAATCTGAATAGTGCAGCGAGTGAACTGTCAGACGATGTGTTTTAGTGAACTGTAACCTGCAAATATTATTATCAGCAAGACGGACACGCGCGCTATCAAGTAAATACTATGAAAACATAATCTATCTAGTTTAATTTGCTACACAAATGAGTTGGAAAACGATGTGAGCGTCAGAGAGTAGCATACATTTTGGTCATTTTATATATACTGTATTTACCACTGCCATCACACACATACAGCCCATCAAAAGTCCATTGTTAAGCACTGGCATATGGGAGATATTTGTTTTGAGCGATTGCCAAGAAGTTGCTACTGCCCACCTCGGCCCTATTCTCTTTTTGTGCTTATTAGTGGTTATAACGTCACATTAACCATTGTGGGCCACATCTGTTTGCTGATTATCTAAAGATTTGCAATAAAATAAATAGCGGTAGTCAACACCTAATTTAATTAGGCTGAGAAGAATAGACGACTAGTGCAAGTTTAACCTCATGACATGTACAAAAATGCTTTTTTTTTTTTTATAGAATAAGGGTGACAAACGAGCATACAGTCCACCTGATGGTAAGTGGTTGCTGTGGCCCATAGACATTTACATCTATCTTCGTTTCCGAATTTAAATGTAGATGCGTTGTCAGCCGTGAGGACTAAGATAGAATGCCTCTTTTCCAGTAAAAGGGTCTCGGTTCTCTACACTCACCATACGAAAAACAGCATTAGGCTGCTATTTTACCTGGTATTCTGTGAGGCGTGGTCCTTCCCGTCGAGCCGACCCATTCGTGCTACAACTATACTATTAATATAGCTGCAGCATGGCTCTACCACGTAAAATTTCAAAGAACATGGGGATCTAGCTTCATATTCATCTTAAATAGATAGATAGATAGAAAAGTCTTTATTAACACTCAAAACAATTTGGTACAAAATCTTTTGAATCTTATGAATCATTAAAAATATAAATCAGTAAAGGACCGACCGAAGACCGAGGTTTAACGGTGGTAGAGCCACGCAGCAGCTTTTGCTGTTGCACGTATGGGCAGGCTCGAGCCGGGTTAGTACCACGACCTCACAGAATACCGGCGTGAAGTGGAAGCTCTGCTTTTGCGTTTCGTCTGGTGAGTGCAGGTGACCGGAGGCCCAATTCTCCCCCCCCCCCCATCAACATGGTAGCGGAATTAAATTTTAGACTACCCCAGGAGTACCAGCACCCCTGGAGAATCCCTCGCTGAGCATCCACGACCATGCTACTTCACTCCTGAGCGTGGGTGCTCAGGCTGCCCCGCGTATTCTGGGGGGGGCTTTGAAAATTCCGCTCAAAATAATAACTGCTCGGGGCAAACTGAGCAACAAGACCAAGGCGACCCCTGCCACGCTATCCGTTGATTTATGCAACATCAGGGGACTTCTCGAACCTAAACGCCGTCCACTACCATCTCGAGACGGCGAAGCCGGCCTTGCTCTTTCTGACCGAGACGCAGGTGTCCTCTCCGGCTGATACCGTATCTCCTACCGGGTACAAATTGGAACACTCCTTTGCCTCGGGCTGGAGTTGCGTATACGTCAGAGGACATCTGTTCTCGACGCCTCGGCAGTCTTGAAGGTTCGGACCTGTCCATCCTTTGGCTACGCGTAGATAGCGACGACCATCCGCGCGTCTACGGGTGCCTCTAGGTCCCATAGCGGTAATGCCGAAACAGACCGACTCATCGACCACGTCAAATGGCTACAGATTCCTTGCTACAACAGGTCCCATCCGCAGAGATCGTGATCCTTGGCGATTTTAACGCCCACCACGCCGAATGGCTTGGTTCACGTTTAACCGATCATGCGGGGAGATCTGTTTATGACTTTGCCTGCATATGGTCTGACACAGCTGGTTACTTCGCTATGCGGATTCCAGATGTGAAGGATCATACACCTTCCTGTTGGACCTTCTGCTGACCTCTCATCCGGACGGATATCAGGTTTCCGTCGATGCCCTCTCGGCTCTTCGGACCATTGTCTGATCCGGAGTGGTGCCACTCACGCTCCTCGCGGTTGCGTTCTGCAGTTTGCCGTCGTGTTTGGCATTACAGGTCGGCGGATTGGGACGGAATGCGGTCTTTGTTTGCATCCTACCCATGGGGCGGGTTTGCTTCTCGCCGGATGATCCCAGCGCTGTTGCTGACTCTGTCACTGATGTGGTGTTACAGGAACTATTTATTCCATCATCTGTGGTACCCATCGTAGGCAGATCGCAGCCTTGGTTTGGTCGCTCCTGTAAGACTGCATTACGCAGTAAGCAGGAGTGCCTGGGCTGGGCTGAGGCTTCGGCGGCTCGGGATGTAAACACCAGCATGCTTAAAAGAAGTATAACTTCGCCTCCAGCTCCTAAAAAGTGTTATTTCCAAGGCAAAGTCAGAGCACATAGGCAGAATTGGCGAGAAACGTTCGCCTTCCTTCGGGAACCCGTGCATTCTGGTCTCTCCAAAGGCTGTCAAGGGAATTTCTGTAAGTCACTACCATCTCTGCACAGGAGGACGACTCACTGGCCCACGCCGCAAAAGAGAAAGCCGACCTTTTAGGCTCACTTTTTTCCAACTCGACTCTTGATGACGGGGAGAACACACAGCCGGCCATCCCGGTGTGAGTGCTCCATGCCGGATGTTCGGTTCTCACCGCGCTCGGTTCGCAACACTCCTCTCCTGGACATCCACAAGTCGAGTGGGCCTGACGGATCCCCCAATTGTGCTGAGGACGTGTGCTCAGGTTGGCACCGGTTCTAACGCGTCTTTTCCGGTACTCCTACTCCTAGGCGTAGTCGAAATCATGGAAGACAGCTTTTGTCCAACCGATCCCTAAAAAAGGCGACCGCTCAGACCCGTCCAACTACAGGCCTATCGCCATCACCCCCTTGTTCTCCAAAATAATGGAATCCATTATAAACTGCCAGCTCATGCGGTACCTTGAGGATCACCAGCTGATTAGTGACCGCCAATACAGTTTTCGTCGGGGTCGATCAGCTGGTGATCTTCTGGTCTACCTGACTCATAGATGGGCGGAGGCAGTAGAGTCCAAGGGGGAGGCATTGGCCGTTAGTTTGGACATTGCGAAGGCTTTCGATCGGGTTTGGCACAAAGCGCTTCTTACGAAGTTCCTTGCTATGGGCTTCCCGAGAAATTGTGCAATTGGATCACCAGCTTTCTTGCAGATCGGAGCATCAAGGTCGTTGTAGACGGTGCATGCTCCGACTACAAGCCTATTAACGCTGGTGTTCCACAAGGCTGCGTGCTATCACCAACGCTGTTTCTTCTGCATATCAATGATATATTGCAAACCGGTAGCATTCATTGCTATGCGGATGATAGCACTGGTGATGCTCTATACGCCGGCCGTGCGAATATTTCTCGGGAAAACGTCGCCGAGTACCGGAACAAACTTGTGTCTGAAGTCGAGTCTTTGCTGAACAAAGTCTCGGATTGGGGGCGACTAAATCTAGTCCAGTTTAATCCTCAGTAGACACAAGTTTACGCGTTTACCGCTAAAAGGACCCCTTTGTCGTATCTCCTCAGTTTCAAGGTACTCCCTTGTTGCCTCAGCCAGTATCGGAATCCTCGGCGTCGACATATCGAGTGACGTGCAGTTTCGCGGTCACTTGGAAGAAGGCCAAATTGGCCTCTAAAAGCTTGGCGTGCTCAGCAGAGCTGGACAGTATTTCATGCCGGCACAACGCCTGCAACTTTACAAGGCGCAGGTTCGGCCTCATGGAATACTGTTCCCATCTCTGGGCTGGGGCTCCCCAGTGCCAGCTCCTTCCCTTGACTGCATCCAGCGCAGAGCGGCTCGAATCGTCGACGACCGAGTCCTTTCCGATCGGCTCGATTCATTGGCGCTGCGAAGAGATGTTGCATCTCTTTGCATTTTCTTTCGCATTTACCACGGGGAGTACTCTGAGGAATTGTTCGGATTAATCCCAGCCGCCACATTTCACGAACGCACATCGCGGCAGAACTCCCGATACCATCCACACCATCTGGATGATTGGCGGTCCACCACTGTGCGATTTAGAAGATGTTTTCTTCCTCGCACAACTTCCTTGTGGAATAGTTTACCACCAGCGATTTTTCCGGACCGATACGACTTAGGGACCTTCAAGAAAAGAGCCTACTCCTTTTTAAAAGGCCGGCAACGCATCTGCAATTCCTCTGGTTCCCCTGGTGTTGCAGTTGTTCATGGGCGGCGGTAGTCACTTACCATCAGGTGAGTCGCATGCTCGTTTGCCCCCTCTCCTATAAAAAAAAAGGAAAACATCATACCGAAGCTGGTAAAGCGCACTTCTTAGTTTAAAAGACCCTATTTACTATAAATTATTATAATTTTTTATTCACAAGTTTTTCTTCATTCATTATTAATTTTGTAGTTTTGAATATTTGATTCTAAAAAAATAATTTATCACCTAGTTGAATTTACTACGTGGCAGGCCTCTAGGTTTCTGCCTAAAAGTCCGTCTGGGTACGTACCAGCCACCCTCGTACCTATTTCTGTCACGAAGCAGCAGAGCGTGCGCTGCCGTGTTCCAGTCTAAAACTGCACTGCTATGTTCTGGTCTGAAGGGTAAAGCGAGCCAGTATAAGTACAGGTTGTGAAAAATTCCAACTTAGACCTCAGAGATGACAATGTAGCCTTCTTTGTTTGAAGTTGTTTGCAGGTGTCTATGGACTACCGTAGCCACTATCAGGTTGACTGTGAGTTGACTTCAGTTTTATTAAAAAAGTAATAAACTCCATCTAACTTACGGAATATTTACAGCGTGCAATAACAAAGGATATCAAAATCTAAGAATAACATTTTCTTATACCCACAACCGTTTGTAATATTTCCTTTCACATTCGTGCCATCGATTTGCGCTACATTAACATGTCTACCCTATTTTATTTTAACATCAAACGGCGAAAGAAAAAGAAATAGCTCTGTGAATTTTATGTTTTCTTTTGCTGTATACAGGTCCGAGGGTATACTCAATTTAGTAACATGGCATCAGATGTCTAACAAAGTTCTGTTTTATATTAAACATAAATTTTTGTTTCGATTTGAAAGCAGAGCGGGAGAGTATAATGAAAGGAGTAAACGACTTTATCTCGTGTGAAATTAAATCTTGATTATGTTAAATACTTAATCTGCGTTAGGTAAGTATGTGGAAATGCGTCGCTACACTCATTTGCGTAATTTTGAAAGAAATTTATAAAGCCAAAATACTTAATGAAATATTAAATATAATTATAATATAAATCATATAATATTTACATTGCGTTTACGTAAGCACGATCTTCACTCAATGACACCTATATATGTGTACCTGACACATAGATGTGACCAGCCCATTGTCAATTTAGTTTGCTTACACAGAATGCTATGCCAGTGACCTTGATTCTGCGGTACAAACACAGCTACCTTGCGACCTTGATTATAAGTCGGATTTCTTAATTTTCACTTAATCTTATCCACCACAGGGAGAACATAGCTCTTTTCATCATTTGCTAAGTGGCTTCGCTAGTGGAGTAGTCACTCCGTTTAATTCTCGTACTTATATTAATGTTTCGGCACAGCAAATGGTCCAGGGGGAGGCAATTTGATATATATAGGATGGAAAAGTGTAGGTACAAGAGCACATGAAGCTTTACACTTCTATTGCGAGTCTTACCTCTACGGCGATTGTAAAAGGAAAGGTATAAATTCCAATATGTTAAGCTCCACGAGCTCTTGAATGTACAATAGATAAGACAGGTCGCTTTGAATTTGACTACATTTTTTTGGTATCTCTGCGTGATAGACTTAAAAATGAGGATATCCGCAGTAGAACCAGAGTAACCGACATAACCCAGCGGATTAGGAAGTTGAAGTGGCAATGGGTTGGCCATATAGCTCGAAGAATCGACAACCGATGCGGAAGAAAGGTTCTCGAGTGGCAGCCTCGTACCTGTAGGAGAAGTGTAGGCGTCCCTCCAATAGATGGGGTGACGACCTAGTAAAACGTGCAGGAAGTCGATGGATGCAGGGGATCGGGACCGTGCTTTTGGCTTTTCTTTGGGGAGACCCATGTTCAGCATTGGCCTTGTGAAGGGTTGTAATGATGTTGGTGATGATTATGATGAAGTGAGTTCTCGGTACGACCGCTATAAATACTAATAATTAAAAATTTTAAATTTTGTATAACCAACTTCAATATAAATTATTAAGAATAACTCAAAAAATATTGGTCAGACCTTGATAAAATTTATATGGGACCACATGAAATGCACCAGCTTTCAAACAAAAGAATCATCGTAACACACATAAAAAAAGAAGATACAGTCGAATTGAGTACCGTATCCTTTTTGAAGTCGGTAGAAAATAGGCCCAAATAGGACGATGGTAACTGATAGACTTATTTCCCAAGCAGACTTATTGGGAGTAGTATTCAATAAAAAGGTTTAAAAAAACTTTACGATTTTGAAAATAATACAGTCTACATCAAATCATTCACATGTCATGTCAAGTCCGTACAAAAATGGTCGTAGTTCACTATCCATCTATAACCTCGCTCGATCCCGTCGACCAAAACGTTATACACTGACACTACACCCACACCAAATGGAACAACACAAATAGGATAACGGATGGGGCAGGTCGCACCCGCCCCATCCGTTATCCTATAATGCAGCTAGTTTTATGTCATTTTATATGGAATTGTTACGAAATTTTTACTAATCCAAGTGCATTTTATAAGACGGTCGACCGTTAATCCTTAACTTGTTAAGCCTACTTAACTGTGATAGTTTTCCTTTTAACTTTATTATATATACTACTATCGCGCACACTTTTCACATTTCCAAAAACAGTGTTTTCGTTGCTAGAGAGGAGGGAAGGGACACATGACTCTAATAAAAAATGCCACTTTAAAGCTAAATATTTCGCAAACGCACTCCTGAATCGATTAAATGTTGTTCCATACCCTCAATATTTTTAAAAGACCTATCCAACGATACTCCACACGATGGAATAAAACAAAAAAAATCATCCTCCCTTACCTGTATGGGAGGTACCTAAAATAAAAATGTTATTAAAGATTTTATTTTACAGTTTTGTAAGCCTGATTAATATTTATAACTGTGCCAAATTAAAGATTTGTAGCACCTAGGGTCTCTGAGTAAAACCGCGGATGGATGGACGGACGGACGGACGGACAGACGGACGGATGGACGGACGGACGGACGGACGGACGGATATGGTGAAACTATAAGGGTTCCTTGTTGTTTAACTACGGGAGAGATTCATATCATTCATATTCATATCATATGCTTATAACAAAAACACAATTTTTAATTTTCGTGTGTCTGTCTGTTTGTTCCAGCTAAACTTCGAAATAGCTGGACCGATTTTGACGAGACTTTCACTGGCACATAGCTGATGTTATAAGGAGTTGCATAGGCTACTTTTATTTTAGAAAAATAATGACGGTTTTGTGCATAAAAATTAAAATCCATGAAATCTTGCAATAAATTACACTCGAGCGAAGTCGCGGGGAACAGCTAGTTACGTATACAAGAATTGCTCTCCAAGACGGTCATGGACTCATAATAACTTAAATACTTAATTTTAATATTGATAAGATTTTTTATTCAATTTTATATAAAAGGTAAGTCTTGGAAAAAGTTACTTGGCGTTAACTTTTACGTTAGCTTTTTCTGCGAAAAATATAATTATATAATTCGTTAGCTCGTATTATAATAATTGATTGGGAAAAGTTTCAAAGCTTAGATTGATAGGACCCCTCATTTGTGAAGTTATTGAAGCGACGAAATTGATCTCTGATGATTTAAATTAAATCCACATCCCAACGGCTTATTTTATAAATGAAAGTGGAAACGGATTAACAACAAATATAATATACCTACATAATTACTGTATTTTGTATTATATGTAAGGTACGTGAGGGTAATATGGTCACCTTAAGCTTTGTCGCCCTATAAAATCAAAATTAGGAGGAGAACAGGGACAAAAACACAAAGTACACAAAGTCGTACACTATAACTAATATATTAAGAAAAAAATAGCATAGCTTTGGAAATAATTAGGAATATTTCGAAAAATCAATTTAAGGAAACTAACTACACAACACAATACTAAAATCGACTAAAATATTTACTATAACGTCAACTGTCAACATGGCGTCGATACAGCAGCGCCCTTTTGACCCTTTACTATTTGATTGACTGATGAAGAGCCATCGTATCACAGAGCCATCTATGCAAATAAGGCTGTAGTTTTTGAGTTATAAGAAAGTGACCATATTAACCGGATGACCATATTACCCTCACGTACTATATCATATATAATATACATAGTTTTTTTTAACTATTTCTGCTGCGAAATGGCAGTGCCTGTATTTCTTTGTTCCGGTCTGAAGGGTATAGGGAGCCAGCATAATTCTAGACTGAGAGGCATTCTGACTATTCAGATATGACGACGTATCTGTAGCCTACCTTGTTTGAAGTTGGCAGCAAATGTTCATACTGCAGAACACGTTAGTACCTACTAGCTATACATTTTTTTCACTTTGCTCAAAAATACACGGCAACGCTAACTTTCAGCGCGTCTAGTGGCAGAAATAACAAACGGAGTGCAAGAGTTGACAGGCATACGATTCGTTTGTCGTGAATAGTGTGATAATAAACTATTTTTTCTTTTATCACGTTACTCCCACACTAGCATTTTCTCCTGCATCGTTGAGGCAGTATACATACATAAATTGCACAAGTCCAAATAACCAGAACTATTTTATTCATACAACTGTAATTTTTAATTTGTTTATATTATATTTTATCCTATGAATAACTTTCATCTGGAAATTAATCCTTAATTTTAATTTAATAAACGGTTACAATATACACATACAAGTGTATATATTCTATGTAGCATATTAAAAAAATCATAGCAAGTCATAAAATCACACCAAACACTACATTAGTAGCGGAAGCCTCAAGCGTCTCGTGACGTACGCAAACAAGCGCGGAATTCACCTACATTAGCACAAAGAGAAAATAACGCGATATTTAGTACTGCAGACGCGGGCATAGCCTTTTTTACCGACTACAATAAGGAGAAAATTCTCAATTCTAGTCTGTGTTTTTTTGTATGTATGTTACGCGATATCATCGCAGATTATAAACCAATTTTGATGATTCTTTTTTTATTTAACTTCAAGTTTGGTCCCAAATAAGTTTGGACAAAAAATTTCACCCCTGATGGTAGCAAATCAATAACTTTTTTTAGCAGTTTGAAGGCGGTTTTTAATGTTTGTTATGTACCACATGCTTGTGCGATTCAACTCTTTGTATAATATCGCACATATGCAAAGTTGAGAGCAGGTATTTAATCCATAGTTTTACTCTTACTGTTTTAAAATATGAGCTTTTGAAGTATATTCTATTTGAAAAATATATTTTAATAATATATATTCATTCCTTGGAGGCGGCCTATATTCAGCAGTGGACTTGTGAAGGGTTGTAATTACTATTCATTACTATTCACATTATTAATATTCCCTGTAACCACTCTTGGTAAGCTCAAAATACTTGTGTTAGAAGTGGTTCACAACCACTACATCCGGTTTGACGTCTCCACCCAGCCCTCGAGCGCGCCAGTCCTACAGGCCCCGAGTGGTCCGCGTTGGGCGCTGAAGTAGCTGGACCGGGAGCTCCTCCTGGAAGCCTCGATCGTGCAGGCCTGGGTGTCATCACCGGACAGGCCTGCCGACGTCAATGATGAGGCAGGGTGGTTCCAGGAGGCCATGTCCGAGATATGTGACGTGGCAATGCCCCGCGTCCGGCCAGGAAGTGCCCGGCGTCAGGTGTATTGGTGGTCGCGTGAGCTGACGTCTCTGCGCGAGGCGTGTGTCGCCGCGCGGCACCTGTACGCCAGGCATCGCAGGCTCCGCATTCGTTCACCGAATGCGGCAGCCATTGAGGCGGAGCTGTACGAGGGATACAGAGCGGCGAAGACCGCCCTCCGGGAGGCTGTCCTGCGGGCGGGATCGGGCCCGTGAGGAGATGCTGGAGACTCTCAATAGAGATCCGTGGGGGCGCCCTTACAAGATGGTGCGGGATAAACTCCGCACCTGGGCCCCCCCGCTGACGCAGAGTCTCCGGCCTCAGCTCGTGGAGGATGTGGTGAGCGCTCTGTTCCCTGCGCGCGAGAACATCCGCCCCGCCTGTGGCTCCGCCACCTGCGGTGCCGGAAGCGGACCACCAGGACGACGACGACGACATCCCGGAAGGGACCGGGGTGAACCTGAGGTGGCGGTACGTAGGCTCAAGGCCAGGAATACCGCCCCAGGACCCGATGGCTTGCCTGGCAAAGCCTGGGTTCTGGCCTCAGGCTCTCGGGCCCCGACTGGAGGGGCTCCTAAGCGCATGCTTGGAGAGGCCAATTCCGCTTCGTTGGAAGACGGGAAGCTGGTCCTCATTCGGAAGCCGGGGCGCCTGCGGACTCTCCGTCCGCATACCGGCCCGTGGTGCTGCTCGACGAGGTGGGCAAGCTCTTTGAAAGAGTAATTGCAAACCGCCTCGCCGAGCACCTTGCGGGACGGGGCCGGATCTTGCGGAACACCAGTTTGGTTTCCGCAAGAGGCGCTCTACAGTGGACGCCATCATGCGCGTGAGAGCCCTCACGACGGGGGATGCAGTGGCCAGGGGGGGGGTTGTATTGGCGGTGTCTCTCGACATCGCCAACGCCTTCAACTCCATGCCCTGGAGCTGCATTAGGGAGGCACTCCGGTATCACCGGGTGCCGACCTATCTCCGTCGTATAGTCGGGGACTATCTGACGGACAGGGCCGTCATCTACCCCGGTCGAAACGGTGAGTGGAACCGGCGAGAGATGTCGTGCGGTGTCCCACAGGGTTCAGTTCTGGGGCCGCCCCTGTGGAACATCGGTTACGACTGGGTGCTGCGCGCCGACCTCCCTACCGGCGTCAGCGTAGTTTGCTACGCTGACGACACGCTGGTACTGGCACAGGGGGGGTCGTACGAGGCGGCGGCGGAAACTATGACACGCGGGGCTGCGATAGTCGTTGAGAGGATCCGGCAACTGGGTCTCGAGGTGGCTCTGCACAAGTCCGAGGCCATGCACTTCCATGGTCCTCGGAACAGGCCACCACTGGGATCCTCAGTGATGGTGGGAGGGGTATCCATCGGCGTCGAGTCGACGCTGAAGCACCTAGGACTCGTCCTCGACGGCCGATGGAACTTCGTTGAGCACTTCCGACGTTTGGCTCCCAAACTGGAACGGACCGGGGCTGCCTTCAGGCGGCTCCTGCCGAACCTGGGGGGGCCAAACGCCTCCTGCCGGAGGCTCTACGCGGGGATCGTGAGGTCCATGGCCTTTACGGGCCCCGGTGGGCGCGTGGTTTGGCGCGGCTTGCCGTCCACCACCTAAACGCGCCCCAAAGGGTGGTTGCCGTAAAGATGGTTCGCGGCTACCGCACGATCTCCCTCGAGGCGGCGAGCCTCCTTGCTGGATTGCCGCCATGGGATCTGGAGGCGATAGTCCTCGCGCCTGCACGAATGGCGCGCGGAGGCACTATGCCGGGGAAACCCGCTGCCGCGGCAAGTTGTCGCGCAGCGACAGACTTCCGGCATGATCTCATGGCGACATGGAGAGAGCGACTGTCGCAACCCCGTGCTGGGCACGCCACTATAGCGGCGATAAGACCCCTCTTTGAGGAGTGGCTTGAGAGACGCCACGGTGTCCTCACCTTCCGCCTGACGCAGGTCCTCACCGGACACGTGTGTTCGGAGGTTCCTGCACCGAATCGGGCGGGAGGAAACGCCCGGGTGCTCCCACTGCGAGGATCGACCGGAGGACACGGTGGAGCACACCGTGGAGGTGTGCCCTGCTTGGGCGGAGCACCGCCGTGTACTCGTAGCGGCGATAGGCGGCGGCGACCTCTCGCGTCCGGCCCTGGTCGAAGCCATGGTCCGGAGCGAGACGGAATGGGATGCCGTCACCACCTTCTGCGAAGCAGTGATGCTAGCGAAGGAGGTGGCGGAGCGAGAAGGAAAGAGCAACAGCTTTCCTTCCCGGCCGCCGCGGAGACGCCCGGGCGTCGGGGCTACGTCGTGGCCCCTGACCACCGTAGGCGTGACCTGTGGACGGCGAGCAATGGGTAGCTCGCCGTCCGTCCGTCTAACGACGACAGGCCGTGTCGACGGCGCGTTTTGTTCCACGCGCGCCTCAAAGAGCTGTCAGCAGCGTGAAGGGGCCCGCAAGGGCCGACGCCTGCCGGGGCTGCGGGCTGTTCGAAAGAGATACCGCGGCTCCGGAACGTAAGGGCACTGAAGGAACACGGATGGTTTTAGTCAGTAAAGTCGACACTCCCTTCCGCTCCACCCACAGCGAAAGGCGTCATTAGATGATTTTCCATCCGCAAAAAAAAAAAAAAAGGAGTGGTTCACAACAGTTGTCGAATGGCAGATTCGAACCGATGTATTTAAAAAATAATGTATTTTATCTTTTATGGGAAACCAAAATAAAAATTAACTATATATAAAAGTTTACTTGATAACAAACCACCTGCTAAGCGTTGCAAATATGGCAAAATTCTCCATAAGAGGCAATCTATGGGGTAGACCTATGTTTAGCAGTAGACTTTTATAGGCTGTAATGAATGAATGGATGGACACAAATACATATAATTACTTAGACATACATATAATATGCATCTATGTCATAGATCCATTTTATATAGTCTACGTTACCTTTTATTAATTAATGAAAACCAATATGTTAAGGTAGCCTCAATTGGTATTTCGAAAGCCACTGCGAGGTTATTTTTCTTAGTTCAATAGAACCAGAGTTCAACTAGTAGAACACGGACTGCTGATAAAATATTTTCCTGATTCACTGGTTTTGTACGTGAACGGCATCTGAAACACTTAATTTGTGTAAAAAGAATTTGTAAAGATTTTGCCGTACCGAATAAAATATTTCTTATTTAATTTAGTAACACATTATAGCAGTTGCTTACTATAATAGCATAATTTAAATTTGGTAAATGTTTACTAAAAATTTACCCAACTCTGCATAGTCTTGGTACAAACAGAATACTTTGAGGCTGGTTTTCCGCGGGTGCTCATGAATATAATATATAATTTACACAATTTCATTTAAAAATTGGTTAAATTTTACTATCCATCATATATACACTCACTTAATAGGGAACTTTTTCTAAAATTGTGGTCAAAATAAGCAACTTCTTAGTACATTTTTTCACTATAGATATATCATATTTATTCACTATAAAATGCAGTTTTAATTCAACTTTTTACATCACCTAGCCTGTTTTAATGATTGTCCAGAGAGATCAGGCACAGGACGGTTTTACGTACTTTCGGGGGACGGGGGTAAAACACCGCCAGTTTCCTTACTCCGGGCTGCTACTGAGAATTTATGATTTTGGCTGACACACTGATAATGATCAGCGGTCACATGTTTCACCATTAGACCAACAAGGCAGTCAACAAAATTACCAATTAAATGTCACAATATTATTACGTCTCGTTTGCAGTTCATATTTTCAGATATTTCGAATTTTAAGTTGTGGTCTGAAATTAGCCATGAAACAATCATTATCATCATCATCGGTTAATAAATTTAAGTATTATTATTAATCTATATTGAAACGTACGAGTATTTTGAAAAAAAAAAAAAACTTGAAAGCTTTTCAACAAAGTTGCTCCAATCGCAAATCTTTCGAGTGTATAAATTTGATGAAGTGAATTTTAAAATCTGTTATAAATATATCTGATCTGTGAAATGCTTTAATCAGCAGTAAATGTCCAGTGAAATATAAATAACGATTGATTAAGCATCGACATTAAAAAAACGTATTTTTTCAGATGGAAAATATTCTTTAAAGTTTCAATCTGGTGAAAACAATTAAGATACAAAAAACTCTTGCACTGGCTTAAGTCGAATTTTAACATGAAATAAATTTCAGTTCATAGTAAGGCATAAAGGTAAATTATTTAAGACTAGCGACACACCCCGGCTTCGCCTGAGTGGGATGTATAAATGTGGCGTCTTTTAGATTGTAAAAATAAACATCAATGACCATTTACTTTATCAATTTTTCCATTTCACAAAAAAATGTCCAATTCTTTTTTAGTTAAGATCTCTCCTGGTTCAGCTGTACCGAAGAGACAGATCGACAGACAGCAATACGAATGGCTTTACATCTTCTCCCCTTCCTACGTCACGGATGATATTTTGTGGTTACCAAGGGCTTTCAATAAATAGTAAAAAATACAGTACGTACTCGTATATAGTACCTTTTGATTATTTATTTAATTTACAACTGTTTTACTTTTATATAATGTCTTATATTTTTTACCGTCTATAAAATAACAGTTATTAAATTAAAGAGTGAAAAAGCTTCAAATCGGACGTATAATTATTTTAAGTAAATATTGGGAGGGAAAACATTGACACGGAGTAATAAAATTAATATTAATATTCGTTAATAATTTTGGTAAATTATTTGCTGGTTTTTCATTATTATGTTTTCAAAATTGTTAATGAATATATCTCTATATATAAGAATCAATTGCTGTCCGTTAGTCTCGCTAAAACTCGAAAACGCCTCGAACGATTTTGATGAAATTTTTTGTGTGCTTTTGAGTGGGTGGTTTAGATTCACAATTGGACCCGGTTGGTAGCGCTCTTGTCGAGGTCCAGAAATCACTCGTGCAAATCCGGGGCGGATCGCTAGTTCTCAATAATAATCATATAAATATACATCTTGGACTAAAACTTACACAACTATTTTATGTTCATTAATTTCTTAGAAACGGGTCAACCCCTTTTAATGATTCTTATTTAATTAAATAGGTAATATAATTCCGGAGTGGCCCCTTCGGGCCGGCCCCAGTTGGTTGCAGATGTCCATGAGCTGCAGTAGCCACCATCAGGTGGACTTTAAGTTCGTTTGTCACTATGAAGTTTTGCCTATAGTCATTATGTTGGACATGCAACAAGCCCATATTCACTACGTTGGTACGTATAGAGTCAATACGTATATAGCTATGTATTACCTCTACGACTGCTCGCAGTGATACTAAAAGTAGGACTAGTTAAGTCACAGCCTATCTACGTCCCACAACTAGTCACAAGCCTCTTTTTGAGGGTTAAGTTGCGATTATTTCGCCGCTCTGCTCCAGGGCGTGCTGGCAGACTTCACGTTTCCCATTAACACCGTATAGTGGGTTTTGAAGGAATGCATGGCTCTAGAGATATCCTCATACATTTCTTCCACGTTCTCATCGGGGTGTGCCGAGGTTGGTGCGTAAACCTGTATGACCTTCAGCGAATACCGTTTGGTGATTCTGGTATAAGGTACGCAACCTCGTTGACACTCCCAATCTTTAAAACGTTGTTAACGAGAGACTTGTGGACGATAAATCCGACGCCTCCTTGGGACAGATGGTCGCCCTCGGTGATAGAATAAGTTGCCGGATTCGAGGATTACCGTGTCCTCCCCTCTTCGGACCTCGGATAGTCCTATTATATTCCAGCGTAATTTATCTATCTCTTCTTCCAGCTCTAGGATCTTCTCGTCAGTCCTCAGTGTGCGTGCGTTATATGTTACCAGGTCGAGTCGTCGTGGTGGCAACCGAACCTCCACCGGAGATTCTTAGCACCCCGCCCCGCAGTTATCATGGTCGCCACCAGCCAGGAATAGCGTGGCTGCCGGGGACTGGGGCCGTTTATTGTCGTTGCTCTTGGGGATATATTGCCATAGTTACCACACTTGACGAGCGGGTTGGCAACCGCAGTTTTTTATTGCTTTTGCTTTTATCAGAAAGATGCCTGTCCATCTTCTGTATCAGTTTCCTTTGTCGCCTCTTACGACACCCACGGGAAAATATGGGGTAGTGGGTATTCTCACCCACCACTACACGGTAGGGGGGTTTAATATAACTTTATAAAAAACATAATAATAAAACTAATAATAAAATACTTTTTGTAATAAGACAGTAATCTGCATTTCTCATTGTATGTGCATTATGTTCTTTTGGGAAATATGTACATATCTTAAATTTATCATTAAATATATTAAAATTATTAAGCTAAAATTCGCGTTAAAAATAAAAATGATGTGTCTTATCCAGTTTAAAGAGCACCTTCCGCCTTCCTTTAATTAACGCCGCTTAGCGGTCAGCCATCGTTGAGTGTACTTCTACTGATGATGCCTAGTTTTGAGGCGAAACAGGTGTCGTATTATCGACGGTGATGTGTTTTTCCTAATGAAGTGGTGTTGAGAGACAACACTACTATATTTTGATAAGCGGTGATGGAGTTAATGGGAAATAGTTGAGGCAATATTTTTGCCATGTAGTGGTGGCGTTAGAGAATCTATCATCCCATTTCATCCCGTGGGTGTCGTAAAATGCGACTATGGAAAATGCCTGAAAAATATTATGGCTATTCCTTTACGCCAGACCGAAAATACCCAGGACGTGTAATGATGACACGTTCCCACATTACAAGCGTCAAAGGTGTAAAACGTCTGGTAATGAGACGAGGATAATTTTTTGAAGTTATACTTCTTTTGGGGCGTTTGGGAAAAAAATATGAGTGTGCTGTCGATGTGTAGGCCAAGATTTTTAACAGAATTTCTGAACGGAATTACAATACTATCATAATAAATAGGAGGTACGTCTGCAATATTAATCTCAGATAGCATCCTTTTAAAATTTTATACGATGCGCGCACACTGACACCTCAAAGCGACAACTTCATTGGGTAACTGTCTCTCAAGCTTTCGTGGGAACTGATCACTATATTTAAGGTAGTTATTTTTAGTTATTTTTGTTTTGTTACGCTAAAGAAGTATAACTTCCTACGTGCGTACATAAGTACACACACGTATTTTTATTGATTTCCTTGTATTGTTGGCTTGTCTTGGTTCTAATTTCGGTCTTAACATGGTATAAAAATGTTTTAAGAGTAAAAAGTAACGTTTTAAAGTGAAGTTACATCCCATACATACAGGCTGGGCACAGGAATCCTCACATTTATGAAAAAGTTATGAAGTCCGTCATGCTGCTCAAGTGCTTTGTAGTGACGGTGCAGAATATCCACTACTCTATATCGTCCTATGGGTGTCGTAAAATGAACGAAACAAACCAGAGATGGGCAGCAACGCCTTTTAATATCAATTAAAAATAAAAATAAATATGCCTGACATACGTAACTACTATGACAATGTCCCCTTACAAAGCAGTCTTTTCTACCGACTTCAACAGCAGGGCTAACATGGGCAGGAGACAATTTTATCCCCGGGGAAAGGAGAAAATGTTTATCCTCACTTAGTTTTATCCACCCTTAGAGCATGGCACACCGGTGGATATAATATCCACAGTAGATAAAATGGGAGATAGATTTTTGTATGAATATAAACTTCAACCCACGTCCAATGAACTAGGATAAAATCATCCCTTTCAAATGTCAAAAAGCATAATTTTTTATCTTTCATTTAGCTCCATGCTGGACGGGGATTTATGTCTACTCGTTATGTCAAACGGGATATACTTCTCCCGTTTGACATAACAGGATACTTTTATCTCTTGGATATATTTGGGGATAAAATTTTTGTCCCCACCATGCTAGCCAGGCAGGAGGTATTCAATTCGACTGTATGTTTTTTATGTGTGTTACCTCATAACTTTTTACTGGGTGAACCGATTTTGATAATTCTTTTGTTTGAAATCTGAAGCCTCACATGTGGTCCCATATAAATTTGATCAGAGTCTGACCAATAGTTTTTGAGTTATTCTTAATAATTTACGTTGAAGTCGGTTGTACAAAATTTTTAATTTTAATTATTTAGGCTTTTCTTAGGACTTGATAGGTTGCAACAGATTTCCTCGCGATGTGTTCCTTCACCGCCGAGCACGTGGTAAATCAGTACTTCAAATTGCAGTTAACAACTTCATGGGTATCGGCAGGGATCGAACTCACTAGTGAACAAAGAAAGTATAAAACGAGTGCAAATAACCTCAGCTACTACGGAGTTGAATTTTGTGTATTTTGTGTTCATTACAGTAAATCGAAGTCCACTGCTGAACATATACCTCTCATAGATAGTCTCATAAGGGGATTCTAGTTGTTATCAGGAAAACGTTGCTGCCTATCTCCTGATTTGTTTCCTCAATCGCCTCTTACGACACCCACAGGACGACATAAGTAGTGAATATTTACATCTCCACTACACGGTTATATATATAATATTCGTATTGTATACGAATTAAAAATAAATAAAATGAAAATCCAATAAACAAAAGCAGAAGAAAATATTACTACCTGGCTGTTCCTCGCGACTTCGCCCGCATGTTATTTAGGTTTTAATTTTTTGCGCGGATCCTAATTATTATTCTAAAATTAAAGTAGCCTAAGTTACTCCTTATAGCATCAGCTGTCTCATCAAAATCAGTCCAGCCATTTCGAAATTAGCGGAACAAACAGACAGACAGACAGACAGACAGAGACAAAAATTTAAAATTGTGTTTGTTATATGTACCGTATATACTTTCATATACAATTAGTAAGAAGATTTGTTTTGATATTACAAACAAACACTTCAATTTTATTTATTTGTATAGATAAAAAAATGGTAATATTTTTTCAAAATAGCTACAGTATATAGAACAGACGCAACATTTGACCTACTTAAATGATTTAAGTTGATACTACTTCATACAAGAGAACTAACGAGGTAAATAGCTTTTTGTGAAATTTAATTACGTGTTTCAAATTTCTATACTTATTCTAAAGTTTTAATTTAAAACATTAAACACCTATAACAATTTTAAATATTATATAATACAAAATTAGTATTCTGCTCAGTAGCATAATAAAAGATGCTAGCGTTCGTGGCCATCATCACCATTCTCATTATTATTACAGCCCTTCAAAGTCCACTGCTGAACATAGGCCTCCCTAAGGAATGCCACAAATCTGAGTCACCTGCATCCATTGCCTTTCTGCATCTCTTACCATGTCATAACTAGGTCCATCTGGGGAACCACCACATTACTGGTACATCTTCATAATAGCAACTAGAAAATAAAAATAAAACTGCGATTGTCAAACTGCTTGCCTAGCCTGGCAACTATGGCAAATATCCCCCCTATGATGCAATCTGTGAGGTGAAGAGGTGGCCAGTGTTAAGAATTGGATTAATGATAGGACGTAATGAAGTAATGAATGATGACAATTAAATGACGTTTAATTAAATGTTTTATATAATTTTACTCTGTTAGAGCAATATTGGATGCGACAACAAAAGTCCGAAAGTGACAAGCTGTTTTGGTTTTCGATATCGACATCACAAAGTTTCCCCGTTTTTTTGACAACAAATCTATGCTTGTAGCCGTCTTTTGGTATAGACATTTAAAGTTAGAATGGAAAATATACTTATAATAAAATACGCATTCACTGAGTTTTTAAAATTATCTCGGTAAAAGTAGTTATTTTCCTTGCAAAAATCAAAATGAGTGACAGTTTGTCATATGTATATGTTTATGCTTGTCTTCTTTTTAGCAGATTAAAAAAAAGAGGGAGTTCTCAAGTCGACTGTGTGTTTTTTTGTACGCGATATCTTAGTCAATTGTGAACCGATTTTGATAATTCTCCATGTTCAGCAGTGACTTTTAATAGGCTGTAATGAATAAATGGAATAAATTAAAAGGAGAATTTATGTTATCTATTGTTCAAATTATCACACAGCCCCATTGAAACATTGATAAAAACAAAACACTTCTTGTTCTAATGCATTGAAACGGGAAAATTATATCAACTTTAGATAATATCATGTAAAATGACTGCAAGACGTAATAGCAGAAAAGGTATTTATAGTTTAAAAACACAAATTATATAAAAAAACCTTTTGGGCTTCTATAAGCGTTATGAACTAATTAAAAATTTTGCTTTCATTTCTATGACTCAAAGATATTTTAAGAAAATACATTTTTAATACATTAAAACTTTTTTTAATACAAGAAAACATTTTTTCTTAAAGTTTTAATTTACAAAACATTAAGGCCGTCATATCGGTCTAGTTCTAGTGCGACATTTAACTAAGACTTGGCCAGTCTCCAAACGCTGGCGCGGCGCGCCATAGCTCGTTAAAGTGTGTTCTCTTTTCATGAATAATTATTCATGTCTAAACATCCAAAGTAACTTAAATTAAAAATTTAAAAAACACCCGAAACAAAAAGAGCTGATGATTTTCAACGGCTGAACAGATTTTATTGAAACATTAGCTACGTAAGAAATATCTCGATTAAGACACCTTTCAAACGAAATAAACTTAATCAAAATCGGTACATCTTTATTGTCAGGGGTTAAAAAATGGTGTGTGTCACACTCCGATACGCGACTGGCATTTACTTTTTAAAACGTTCATATCAAATTAGTCGCGATATCACATGTTCAGCAACACCTGTTAATTTTTATATTGGTTGTCTTCCGATGTATCCTTATAAAGGGTAAATTGTTTTGGTATCAGAATTGCGTTTTTACTTTCTACTCTTAACATTTATTTAAATTTAAAGTTAATTTGGTTTTGACAATTTTTTAATAGTATAAGGGTGACAAACAAGCACATGGTCCACCTGGTGGTAAGTGGATGCTGTGGCCCATAGAATCTACATTTTTGTACTCGATTAAGAATCAAAATGCAGATGCATTGTCACCCCTGAGGACTTAGAAGGAAGGTTTCCAGTAAAAAGGGTCTCCGGTTCTCTACACACACCATACGAAACACAGCATCATAAAGATGCTATTTTACGCTGGTATTCTGTGAGAACGTGGTCCTACCCCGGTCGAGCCGACCCATTCGTGCTACAACCATAATATAAATGTTGAATTTCATGGTCTTCTTTCAATTTACGGTACAACAATTATTGACAATATTTGAATATTTTATTCGCACCATTAAATAGATGGTGAATTTTTTTACGTTTGAGTAGACTTCAAAATTTCAATGAAGAACTACATTCATAACCACGAGTAGAATATTCACCGATATTAACGATATGTTAGTATCCACTACACCTTATCATACTGTGGGTGTCGTAGGTGACGACAGAGGGAAACTGAAACAGGAAAGGCAGCAGCATCTAAATACTAATCCAGCATAAAAAAAACCTTATAGCTGCCTCGGGTCATTAATTACTCATTTACAAAATTTAATGGAAATCCACCCATTAGTTTTTGCGTGAATCGTGAATAGACAGACAGACAGACATACGGTCAGACAGACGGACATACGGAAATACAGACAGAAAGACCGACAAAAATAAATAATGTAAAGGCACCTATTTCCGCGGTATTTATGCTAAAACTGAAAAGATATCGAAATTTAAGCATTTATTGTACCCCTTTGAAGGTTTGGCTGTTTATCAGAAGCATAATTATTTATTCTCTTGAAATAGACAATAGGTTTGGTTATTAGGTCTTGATTTGTATTCTAAATTAATTAAATATGAAAAGAAGTCGAAGGCAACTTATTCCTATGTAAAAATATTTATTCTGATGTATTTGGTTCCTAATTTCGAGTGTACAAAATGGAAAGGAAAAAGTTAGGAAGAACAATACGTTTATTACAAAACCTACAGCGAGAGCAAATTTTCCAGAAGTATTATCTTTGCAGTATTACGTAGGTATGTGAAAATTTGTATATATGGATTATATGGATTGATTGCGTAATAAGCTCATAATCAATATAAAATTTCATACTTATGAAATAAAATCCTATTATTAACTAATATAAGCAAACTAAGCAATTTTATTTATTTTAATACTCGTCGTATTATTAAAATTGTAGTATAAACATTATGTGGTACTCTCTAAAGCAAGATATTGTGTAAAATGATATAAGTGATATAATTTGTGAATTATTATCCATAATGTTTACACTACGTACCTAAGTTTGTGAAAGTTATTATAAAGTAAATAGGAACGTACGCGTTATTGGAACTAACGGAGTGTGCATAGCAAGCTGTGTAAATTGTAAACATTCTTAACTTTGCGTGTGTATGATGCCGCGGAATAAGGGGCTCATAATACCTTATCCCGATTTTTTTACTACATCGGAGTAACGTTTGATACCAAAAAATCTCGTTTCCTAATTCCGAGTATTGAAAAATGCAAGATTTTTGCATAATTTATGTATAGATAAATACTTAATTGCAAAATCATCATAAATATAATGTAATACTTGTTAAAAATTACATCGAATTGTGTATGAACTTAAATTTTCCCACTAGCTTTCCCATACAACGAAGTAACAAAATACTTAAATAGACCACCTTTGACATGCTATAATTAGTGAATGAAACCCAAAAGTATACATTTTAGTATTCATTGTCTTTTTAAATTGTCAAACCCAAAGCGAGAAGGGCCTAATCATAAAAACAACCCTGAACATTAAAAAATAAATCAAGTACAGTCAAGTCTGGCAACTTTACCAATGGAAGTTAAATTTTCCATCAGGGGTGTACTGATATAAAATTACGATTAATATGAAAAACGTAACGTTCTTCGAGATATGCCATTTGTTAGATGAAAATACAATAACTAATTGACAGCATTGCTTTCGATGTGGCAATATGAGAGTTAATTTTGGCATTTTATTTTAACGCGAAATTGTGCCGGCGAAATAATCTCTTTCTTCAGTGCTCCAGAACTTTTGTTGATTTTGTTTAAAATACTGAATGTAGGTATCTATATCTTAGTTGTAACGTAATGTTAATGGTTATCAAATGTAATATATCGTTTTTAACATATTGGTCTTAACATTTATCTAAAAAACTAACTTGGCAAAGTTACCTGTAAATATTATTAATGCCCGACGCATTAATAATATTATTACTACTCTATATTTTAATAACTTCAACTTAGTGTATTGATTTTAATTTGTACTAATAAAGCAGTGTCATTTTTAATGATTATTAATGTTTTGCTAATGTAGGAAAATAATATTTAGATTGATTACAATAATTATGAGCTGACATCATTTTGTTACGACCGACCAGTATTAATCTTTGCTATTTATAACAATATTAAAGGAACAAATCATAACTATGAGTGTTATGTATTATATTATGAGGTAAACTTTTCTTGAACCTTGAAGTCAAATCCTATTATTTTCATTATAAACCCTAATGGAAAGGTTGTCAGATTGTGAGGTTAACTTTGCCATTTTCTATATTTGAGTATTTTGTCTATTTAATGTTAGCATTTGTTTAAATCACTAATTAATACCAAATCTATGAAGAATATAATGTCACATTTAACATTGACACCCAGTCTGACAGTACATTTGTTGTTGGAAAATTGGTCCTAAACCAGTTCTGGTCCTTCCAAAAATGGCAAAGTTGCCAGGTTTCACGGTATCTGAAATCGCTATTTCGCGGTATATATCCGTCAAAATATAAAAGAAATTTCAAGGTATATTTTCGCCTTGATTTATTCAGAAAAACATACAAAAGTTTAGTGTTTCCGATTAAAAATATAATCCGTGAAATAGTTTACTTGAGGTAAACCTCAAAGAACACACACGGTACAAAAATCACTAAAAAATCACTATTTAAAAAAAACATTATATCCACGTGCACAAGGTCCAAAATGTATGAAGCGTGGGTTCAGACCAGCTGCTGACGCAAAACTAACTAATTGTCTTAAAATGTATAACCACGCAAAATTATATTACCAATTAAATAAGAGATTTTGCAGTAAAAGAGTAAACGCAGGTTTTCTGAATACCTCGAAATATGCAGGCAATTTTAGAACCCCTTAGAATTAGGTGCCCTTACCTTAAGTTGGTTTCAGTATCCTTTATTTAGTCTACTGTACTTGTTTTTCCCAGGAAATATTAGAATTACAGACAAGACTTTTCTACAGATTAATTGTATGTATGAACACGTGGTTTTTAAACGTGGTAGAGCCATGCTGCAGCTATATTAATTGTATAGTTGTAGCACGAATGGGTCGGCTCGACCGGGGAAAGACCACACTCTCACAGGATATCAGCGTAAAATAGCAGCTTAATGCTGCTGTGTTTCGTATGGTGAGTGTAGAGAACCGGAGACCCTTTTTACTGGAAAAGAGGCATTCCATCTTAGTCCTCACGGCATTTGATTCGCAAATGAGGACAGATGTAGATATCTATGAGCCACAGCATCCACTTACCATCAGGTGGACTTTGTGCTCGCTTGTCACCCTTATCATATAAAAAAACATTAAACTTCAAGTATACTTGAGAATAAGTAAATATAATTACCATTGTATTTATTGGTATAAATTCAATGTACGTTAAATAAAACAAAATGTGTAATTTGAAAACCATTCTTAAAAGTTTTAAGTACAAATCTGTACACAATATAATTTTTGAATTGCATTGCATAGTTTGAAAATAAAATATTATTATAACAGCTTTTAATTGAAATATATACTATACATATAAATGCAACACTGCTTATAAAATTGGTAGTAAATGATTGTTTTATGGCTTTACATCGATATTCCTTGGTATAAATTCTACATCAGCATTTGAGGGTCTAACTTGAAACTGTTCTTTCTTATACTTAATTTCATCACCTTTAACGTGAGTTTTTATTGTAAAGTATCGAAGAAGATATATGAAGCCAGTCATTATTTGTATTCTAGCGAATCTTTCTCCAATACAGATTCTCATTCCTCTTCCAAAAGGCATGAACGCATGATCAGTAAATGCTTCGGATTCACTTGAAAATCTTTCCGGAATAAATTTGTCAGGTTTTGGAAAAAGCTTCGGATCACGTTGAACTTCAAAAGGACTTAGTAATATTTTTGTTCCTTTCTCTATTTTGATATTCCCGACGGGTAGTACGGAATCTTTTACACATTGTCTTGCGAGTAAACCAATAGGAGGATACATTCTCAGGCCTTCATTCAGAACCATTTCAAGATATTTTGCATCAGACAGGCACTCATAAGTCGGATTGTTATTATACTTCTTAAAAATCTCATCTATTTCATCATGAACCCGCTTCAATATTTCTGAATTACGACCTAGTTCAATTAACGTACAAAACATAGCTAATGCACTTGGTTCAACACCGGCTATGAAAAAGAAAAATGCTTGAGCCGCCATAAGCTCATCAGTGGGCTCAATGCTGACTCCAGTTTTTTCGTCTTTTATCTCTCCTTTCTTTTGCAAATTTATGCATATGTCTGCAAAATCGGGTTTCTTCACACCTTCTTTCTCCCTTTGTCGTATTAGCTGCTTTACAGCATTGATGAAAAATGTTTCATGCTCTGCGAATAACGCTAGTTTCAGCTTCCGGAATAACCACGGACTGACGAGTAAAAGTGAAAACCTTAAATTTGTCCAAAATGTAGGCACGACTGCATTTTGGGCCATGCGTAAGAAAGGTGAATCAAAGATGGACTCTGTAGTAATACCAAATACTGAAGCGCCAATTGCTGCACTACAGAAAGTAGAGAGGGTTTCAAAAGCATTTCCTTTTAACTTCTCTGGGTGATCATTCAAATATTTTACAAAGTCTTGCGCACTTTTGTCCATAACAATGTACATATTCTTGAGTTTGGCGACACTAAATAAAGGTGTCATATTTTGCCGCATTAGCTTCCACCGCTTGCCGTTCATAAACGGAATACTGTCAGCCAAACGGTCTCCTGGTTGTATTTCAACTCCTTTGTGATAGAAGGACTCAAAATCCACTTGCACAATATGCCGTATGTTTGTAGTATCCCTGACGAGTATTGTCGGAGTACTTACAGAACCAACACCAACGGCGGGTGCATTAGGGTATTTTTTGTAAATGTCACCGAGTAGTTCAAAAAGCGCCCGCTTACCAAAAACGAAATCCCAAAATGGACCCCAGATTTTATTCCTTGGATAAAACGCAACACCACGTTGTTTCCAGTAATTTTTGTTATATTTGCCAAAGTAATTAGTGTAACCAAGCACTAAAGCAATTAATAAAATTAACGTCGGAATTAACATTTCGATGTATTATTGATGCGTACAATGTACATAATGACATAAATGCGAGTAACTCATTCGTTTATATAGTAAGAGACCTATTATCTTGAGGTAATTGGACACGCTTCGCAAGTTTAAAAACAATGAGCAAATACTAAACTAGTAATAGATTAAAGTCTAAATTTATTATTTTATACATTTTTGTTTACGTGTGCATTTAATTCAGTAGTTCTGTATAAAAAAAATACTTGAATTATTACCGAAGATCCTGGTATTAATTACTATAATTATTCTTAAAAAAAGTTGTAGCGATAAAGTGGAATTTTCTGAGTTTTAATAAATGAATTTAATAAGGATCATCATAATCATTACAGTCTCTCACTTCCTGCATCTCTTACGAAGGTCATTACTCCATCTAATGGGGAGAATTATTAGTATTGTATTTAAATTCTATTTGACATAATTAATTTTTATTTATTAGAATCTTAATCGGGTAGAAAGGTCGACTCGACCAGATAAGAACCACGCTCTCACACAAGAATATCAGCATATAAAAGGTTTCTATGTAGCGTATGATTTTTGAGGAAAAGCGGAGACACATTTTAAGAAATAAAGCACTCCATCGCAGCCCTCTGGGGTGGAAACACATCCGCATTTAGATCATCAATCGAAGATATATGGAGGAGCAATATAAGTATTTATGGGCTATAGCAACAACTTACCATCAATAATTAGTCTGTGTACTCGTTTATCAATGTCGGAGAAATAATAAATTACAACGTCATATAATTTTTTTTATAGGAATAGCGTGCCAAACGAGTACACAGTCCACCTGATGGTAAGTAGTTTCTGTGGCCTATAGGCATCTACATTTATTCTCGACTATTAATCAAAATGCAGATGCGTTATCACCTGTAAGGACTAAGATGAAATGCTTCGTTTCCAGTAAAAGGAATCTCCGGTTCTCTACACTCACCATACGAAACACAGAAGTGTTAAGCTGCTATTTTACGGCGGTATTCTGTGAGCACGTGGTCCTTCCCCGGTCGATCGACCTATTCGTGCTACAACTATACTACTAATGTAGCTGCAGCATGGTTTCACCACGTATAAAAAGAAGTAATGTTACTCTTATAGAAATAATATATATTATGTTGCGTTGTGAATATTTTAAGGAAAATGCTGTCGGAAATTTGTCTTGTTTTTATTGTTGACATAATATCTCATACTTTGTAATACCATTTTAAAAGATTTCTGCAAGTCACTGAATTAAATTTGAACAAAATTATCATTTACATGTTTGTGTGGTTTCTGTTCCGGAATTTATCTGCTTTGTTAGCATAGTCCATCTACATTACTAAAGTACAAGGAAAACAATTTTCTAAATTGTGTTTAATTCATAATCTACTATAGAAAAGTATATTTCTATGGGCTGCAGCATCTACTTATCATCAGGTGGACTGTATTCTCGTTATTTAACCTCATCCAAAAACATTATTCTCATTGCATTTTCACAGGAAATCGTCTTAGGCAAGCTACAACCAATGGTTTCCGTTGAATATTATTTTGTTAAGTTAGTATGCTTCATCAGGTCGTCTATCCATGCATAGAATAGAATAGAATAGAATAATTTTTATTATATATATACCCATAAATGAATTACTAATTCTGTGGAGTCTAGTAACTGTTAATATAAGCTTATATTTCTTCCTAGTATTTAAAGTATGAACATCTTTATTCTTATCAAAGCTATTTATGTTTTTATGTACATACATTACATTTTCACAAATATATTGCGAGGCCGAAGTTAATATGTTTATTTCTTAAAAAAATTATCTAAGGAACTCATTAAAATTTAAGTTATAAATCGCTCGTACGGCTCTCTTTTGCAAAACAAATACAGCTTCGATGTCAGTCGCATTACCCCATAGCAAAATTCCACAAGACATCACACTATGAAAGTAACTAAAATAAACTAATCTAGCTGTCTCAACATTGGTGAGACTTCTAATCTTTCTTACAGCATAATTATGTTGCAGAACTAAGTCTGCTTGCTAATTTAGATATATGGGGGCCCATTGAAACTTCGCGTCAATAGTAATACCAAGAAAAACAGTGGTATCCACAAGACTCAAATCCTTCCCATTTAAAAGCACATTGCTATTCGAATGTTTAACATTAGGTATTTTAAATTTAATACTTTTTATCTTATTGCCGTATAAGAGCAAATTGTTGGCGTTAAACCAATGTATTAATTTCCATAGAGCATTATTTACATTGTGAAAATTAATTGACTGTCGTTTGAGTTAAAAAATTAAAGAGGTATCATCAGCAAATAATACTATATCGTGATTGTCCCCTATAAGATAAGATGATTTAATAATGCGTATTTGTACACAGCAAATTTTTTTGACAAGCAAATACACAGTCTACCTGATGTTAAGTGACTTCTATGGCCAATAGACTTTGCCATATTTTGCTACAACCAAGGGTTGTCACTTTCAACCTATATTTTTAACCGATTGCGACTATTTTAAGAAAGGGTTGTCAAAGGCTTGTCATTCCATGTATGTATGTTTGAATCGATGTTTTTAAAGAATATGGGTGACAAACGAGCACACAGTCCTCCTGATGGTAAGTGGATGCTGTGGCCCATAGACATCTACTTTTATCCTCAATTAAGAATCAAAATGCAGATGCGTTTTCACCCCTGAGAACTAAGATGGAATGCCTCGTTTCCAGTAAAAGGGGTCTTCGATCCTCTACACTCACCATACGAAACATTTTTCGCTGATATTCTGTGAGAGCGTGGTCCTAGCTAGGTCGAGCTGACCCATTCCTGTTGCTACTATAATATGCTGCAGTATGACTCTACCACGTTAAAAACATTTATAACTAACAAAATCCTAAATGTTATAGAAGTTATTATAGTTTAACTATTCATACAATATCAATTTAAATAATCTGGTATTTCATATTTTTAAGATAGGTATCTTATTATATAAGCGTAAATGCATAGACAAATTACTTTTATTGTTAATTTGTAAATTAGATAGCGCTAGTGACGAGTTACGTCGCGAGAAAATGTTTCACAGTTGATTGTATTGGTCTGGTCTGGCATCTGTTTACACCACAGAACACAATCACTCTCTACCGAGAGGTTTACACGTACTTGTAATTTCTTTATATTATCAACCTTAGTGAAGTGAGTATTGAGGTCGGTTTGGAACTTGTACATGGTCCATTCCGAGTCGGATTAAAGAGGGCGCTAGTAGTAGCGAAGTTCTCTCCCGGCAATTTTTGCATGTACTGCACTGGAAAGTGGTAGCGGATCGTTATTGAAAGTGCAAACCGAACGTCATCTGGTGATGTAAGGAGCATTTGCAACATCATTGATGACGTCAAAGTCCTGAGGCAGAGCGAAGTACAACTACAATCAACACATTGTGAAGTAAGTGAGCGAATCAGTGATTGACAGTGAAATCGTGAGTAAATTTTGTTTATTGTGTAAAAAGTTCATCGACTGTTAATAAATTTGAAGTTTGTCTTGAGACTTAATAAAATAAAGACAGTAAATTTTAAGATTGCTTGCTTGGACTTGTAAAATTATAAAAAGTTTCTTAAGTATATAAATATTTGCATGTTAAATTTTAGACTTAATAATTTATATATATAATAATTTAAGACTAAATAGTTTTAAGAAAAGTGAACAGACGGGGAACCTATGCCCGACTTTTCATTTTGTATTCAAATTCAAACACTTAGAAAATTTTCGATATTAATGTGAAATTAACTGCTTAGTACTAAGTGAGCATTTCGTTTAGTTTTAATTGCACTTTTGTTTACAAATACTTAAAATGGCCGCTTTAATTAAGAGTCAGACAAGTTCTAAAGCTAGTATTGAAAAGTCGTATAAAAACTTTAAAAAATCGCCGAAGGATCGGTTAGCTAAAGCGTCTTATCTGCAGACTAGATTAGATATATTAGAAGGACAATGGACTTTAGTCACTGAAACACATAGGAAACTAAGTATGGGGGGTTCTGATGCTATATTTGAAACAAAATATTTTAAGGAAGACATTTTTGGTAGTATAGAGGAAACTTACATATTATATAAATCTGATTTAAAAGATGCATTAAGTTTGTTAACTCCTGCTGCAAACTCACCAAATGAAGCAGCAAAAAATGAGAGTAATGTGAACCTACCCAAAATTTCTATTCCAATTTTTTCTGGAATGTATAATGAATGGCCGACATTTAGGGATATGTATGTATCACTTATTCACTCCTCCTTTTAAATAATAGATACAACAATAAGAATTACCTTACTAATTGTTTGTTAAGGCGTTTTATAAATCAACCTAACATTGGAACCGAGAGCTGCAGTGCCATTAAGGAAATGTTAGACCTAACCAACGATACTATAAATGGTTTGAAAAATTTAGGCAATAACGTCGATACATGCGATGTAATCATAATTTATATTATTAGTACAAAATTAGGCAGCAAGTCGCGTAAGCAATGGGAGGCCAAAATAAGTACTGTGGACGAGTTAACTACTCTTAACCAAATGCGCGAATTCTTAGAATCTAAATTTCGATCACTTGAGTTTCTAGACGGTAAACAAAGGCTTAAATCAAATTTTTCAAATCATAAACCAAAGGCAAAAATAGACAATAGTTGTTGTATATTCTGGGAACAGAATCATAAGCTATCAAACTGTAAAGAGTTTGCTAAGACAAATTATGACGCTCGATTTAATTTCGTTCAAACGAATGGCCTTTGTTTTAATTGTTTAGGTTCAAAACATTCGTCAAAAGTTTGTCGCTCACATAAAAAATGACTATTGACACAGCCGGTAACATTCATGTCAATCTAGTTGCTGCTAAAACCAAGGTAGCTCCAACTATGCAGGCATCTGTTCCTCGCCTCGAGCTAATGGGAGCCATTTTATTGCCCAGGTTAGTTAATGACGTGGCAAACATGTTGCATATTAGTCAGGATAAAATACACGGTTGGACTGATTCCATGGTAGTGTTAGCATGGCTTAGTAGTCATCCCAGCCACTGGACAACATTCATTGGCAATAGAACGTCCGACAAGGCTTGATAACGCCCAGGGGTCGCATGTATCATCGGGCCAAAATCCTGCAGACATTGCATCTAGAGGATGTATAACTCTAGAACTTGCACAAAATAGTATGTGACTGCACGGTCCACCTTGGCTCAGCAAGGCAGAAATTAAATATAAACCATCCAAACGACCCTCCACTAATCTTGAACGCACAAAGATTAAGGTTCATCTGTCTACGAAATCAACGACTGATGATTTCATCTGGAATCGATTTTCTTCACTTTCACGTCTTCTTCGCGTTGTAGCTTATTGCAGAAGATTTCTTAAACTTAAAAAACCTAAATCAGATCGCAACATTGCTCCTTTTCTAGAAAGCTCTGAGTTAAACGAAGCTCTAAACATCTGTATCAGACTGTGTGAAGCGCAGGAATTAGAGGATAGTCGACTAAAATCACTGAATCCATATCACGATGACAGAGGACTCTTAAGAGTCGGCGGAAGAATCTCAAATGCCAAAATTCCTGAATTAGCTAAACATTCTATCATTCTTCCACATTAAAGTCATTTTACAGATCTTGTCATTGATGATGCCCACAAAAAAACAATGCATGGCGGTCCATCTCTTGTCATAAATTATTTGCGCTTACGTTACTGGATTATTTCGGCTAAGAGTCGTGTAAAATTGCATGTGCGAAAATGTGGTACCTGCGCGAAACATGCAGCAATTACAGCAACGCAACTTATGGGTCAGTTACCAGCGTGTCGAATAACTTCAGGAAGACCATTCTTCCGCAGTGGAGTAGATTTTGCTGGACCCATTAATATACGCGTATCAAAAGGACGAGGCAATAAGTCGTATAAATGCTATATACGTGTATTTGTGTGCATGGTCACAAAGGCTATGCACTTGGAAGCCATCAGCGACTTAGCATCCGAAGGTTTCATTGCCGATTTTTAAAGGTTTGTAGCCCGTAGAGGTCACGTGAGGGAAATATGGAGTGACAATGGGACTAATTTCGTTGGAGCATCCAAGGAGCTACAAAAATTAGTCACCATAGAACAATCAGCAGTTGCTCTCGAGATTCGAGAATGGTTAAATGAAAATGGTATCTCAAGGCATTTCATTCCTCCTCACGCTCCACATTTTGGAGGACTGTGGGAAGCAGGAGTGAAATCCACAAAATATCATCTCAAACGAGTCATCGAGGATTCCACTCTAACTTTTGATGTAATGATCACAGTGCTGGCACAGGTTGAAGCGTGTCTTAATTCTAGACCATTATCAATCTTAACAGATGACCATAATGACCCTTCACCCCTTACACCAGGTCACTTCCTCGTAGGTGAGCCGTTGATAATATTACCCGAACGTAACTATGAGCAATGCAATATGAGTACTTTGAGACGTTGGCAAATGACACAAAAGATGTTACAAGACTTCTGGCGTAGGTGGTCCAATAAATATTTAGTGCATTTGCAAAGATACAAAGGGACTAAAATTACTCCGGAGCCAAACATCGGTGATATGGTTCTTGTAAAGGAAGATAATCTTCCTCCGACTTGATGGTTATTAGGTAGGATAGTAACAATACATCCAGGTTTGGATGGAATTACTCGAGTGGTGACATTAAAATGTAAAGGTTCTGAAATTAAAAGACCAATAACAAAAATTTGTATATTACTTGTAACTGCATTATTAGTGATATTTGTTTTTATATTATTTTATATTATTATACTGTTATGAATTGTATTGGAATTTTTCATGTTTATTTTTATTTTTTGTGTTCATGAATTCTTGTATAAGTACCCCCTTGACCTCATCGTGGGCGGTGTTGTGAAGAACGATCACTATCGTCCTTGGTGGGCGGCATGTTAATTTTGTAAACTAGATGGCGCTAGTGACGAGTAACGTCGCGAGAAAATGTTTCACAGTTGATTGCATATGGTCTCTGTAATGTTTTTAATATAGGCTTCTGTTTAAACCACAGAACACAATTACTCTCTACCGAGAGGTTTACACGTACTTGTAGTTTCTTTATATTATCAACCTTAGTGAAGTTAGTACTGGGTTCGCTTTGGAACTTGTATATTTATTAAATTTTCTTATTTTGGGATTATAGTTTAGTTGGAGCTACGTTGACACAATTCATTCGATTGTAGCTCAAACATTGCTTTAATTCATTTTTTTTTTGCCCGACAACTGCCTTATTTTGATCAGTGTGGTATCTCTTCATTATGGGACCATAGCGTAGTAATGATTCTATGTATGCAAGATGGGAATTTAGAGCCGCTTTTATGTTTTGGATTTGTTTAAGAGCATTGACGAATGTATTTAATTTGATAGAAACATCGTTTAAATGTAGTTTCCAATTTATACATCATCTATGATTAAACCTAAAAGTTTTATTTGTCTAGCGGCTTTAATTGTAAGATTATGTTGTCTATTTTTACATTTTTATTAAATAGTATATTTAGAGATTTGTCAAAATTAATTAAATGATTTATTGTGTTATTTATTTCAGTCTTATGGTCACGGATATTATTATTTTTTTGTCGGAAGTCATACATTTATATACAACAGTAACAGGATTGAACCTAAAACACTTCCCTGTGGAACGCCATATTTATTGTATCTGTATTCGGACAAGTACGGTATAATGTCGCCATTTACATTTACTTTGGTAATAATGACACGTTGTTGTCTATTACTGAGATATGATGATATCCACTGAAGTGAAGATCCTCTAATCCAAAGTTTCTCAATCCTAGTTTCTCATGATTAGGTCATTGTTACAAAAATATTTTCTTATTTTTGTAACATTAGGTCATGAGAAACGAGGTCGAAGGTTGTAGATAGGTCTAAAATGTAGTAAAGTAGTATTTTTTCGCAGTTTTATGTATGTAACTAGAATGATTTTTTAATAACAATTATAAAATTTGTAAAACAATTATAATTTTAGGTTCCTAGATAATCAGAAGAATAGCGTAAAATTGCCGAAGATTTTGTAAATCGATGGAATATTCCAAACTGTATCGGCAGTATGTTCACGGTAATGGGCACTTAAAACGTCAATCATCTCAAATATGAGAAAAGATATTATATTGTATAAAATCATCCGAATGCCTATGCAAAATGAAAAAAACAAACTGTAAATTGTTAAATTGGGTAATAATTTTAAAATGAGACTAGATATCTTTTCTAAATATGTTTTTTTTTTATATTTTTCTCACAGCTGAATACAGCCATTGTCTACATTTAGCTTTCTATTGAAAGTAAACCTGCCTTATTTATTTAAACTTTTTTGCACAAAAAAAGGACATAGGCGAACTTAACGCCTTAAGGCGTTCTCAACCATTCTACCTCTAAATAATCAGAAAACAACGATTTGGAGATGCGTTTAGATTAATGATAGAAAGAATTAAAGATCTACAGATGACATACATAGATTACAAGAAGTAGTTTATAATTAGTCTTACGTTTAAACTAGAATCAGTTTTACGAAACAAGTCCCGCCGAAATATGCGATTTATTTATAAACTCTAACCCTAACTCATCTCATGCTAATAATGATAAATAATATATTATACTATTTAGTAAGCTGAAGTGGCAATGGGCCGGCCATATAGCTCGAAGAACCGGCAACCGATGGGGAAGCAAGGTTCTCGACTGGCAGCCTCGTACCGGTTTACGAAGTGTGGGGAGGCTCTCCACTAGATGGAGTGACGACCTGGTAAGACATACAGGAAGTCGATGGATGCAGGTGGCTCAGATCCGTGCTTTGTGGTATTCCTTAGGGCAAGGCTATGTTCAGCAGTGGACTTGTGAAGGGCTATAATTATGATGATGATTTATTATACAACTTCTCTTGCTTAAGTTGCAAGTGTGTAAAATATTCCGTAAAGAACATAAGGCAATTATGTCAAATGTCTGATATAATTGCTTTGCAAGAGCCGTGGTTACTGCCAGATATTACCTGACCACTATTAGTGATAAGTTCAAATGTAGAAGGACGTCTGAAGTGGATACGGCAATTGGCATGCTCAGGGTACTACTTTGGAGGAAGAGTGTGTTTTAAAATGTGGTAAATAGCACATATTCGCGAACTCAACAGTTCGCGAATGTGTGCTATAAAAGTATCAAGAGCACAAAGGTCAATTATAGTGTACAGTGTTTATATGGGTCTGGATATTGCACTGAACTTAATGGACTACTCGGATTGCCTCAAATTGGTAAACGCTATTATTTGTTATGAAAATGTTGAATCTGGTTATGTAGTTAGTTGGCGAATTTTATGCACATCAAAATAAATCATTTTACAGTCAGTTGCAGACTTTCTGTTCTAAGTAAGATTGGATCTGTGAAGACATTGATGTTTTAGGTGTGATGGGTATGCCTTTATAAGCGATGCTCACAGATCGAGTGGTTGGCTAAATTATTGTATAGTGATGAAGTCAGCTATGCAGAACATTGTTGATATGTTATGTGGTCTTATGAAAAAAGACGCGGCAAACTGCGAGCTGGAGTGCTGTTTCACCAAGATAACGCACCGGCTCACAAAGCCGCAGTTGCGATGGCTGCCATTCAAGAAACGGGATTCGAACTGCTCGAACACCCTCCTATTCGCCAGATCTGGCTCCTAGTGATATCTACCTCTTTCCTCGGCTCAAGGAACGCCTCCGAGGCAAGAAATTCGAAGACGATAGCGAAGTAATGGCCGCTGTTGAAGCGTTTTGGAGGTCAAGACAAAGATTTTTCAAAGGAATCCTGGGTTTAGAAAAAGATGGACTAAATGTATTGATTTGTTAGGAGACTATGTAGAAAATAAATTATTATTTTAATTTTAATTACCGTGTTTTATTTTCATTATCATTACTTTTGGATCACCCCTCGTATTAGTTACCTCTAATCGCACAAAGTAAGTTAGATTGCGTCAAACCTACGCATTATAAGATTAAAAATTGTGTAGTAAAGTGCGATAGGGGGAAGAGATAGTCCAAGCAAATCGAATTATACAAAAATTTATGTAATGAAACTTTGAGGCAAATAGACTTTCCTACTAAATTAAGTGCACGTTATTACTATTTTGTAATAAATTAACTCACAGGTGTGCTTCAGTATTTCCGAAAAACGTAACCATTATAGTGTCCTGCTTGGCTGCATGTGCATCGATCAAATTGAGTAAATGATTATCGCGATTCACAAATATAGCCTGGTTATTCTTTTCGCTTATTCATTGGTGAGCGTTGTCATAAGGTGGTGAACGATGTCAAAAAATTATAAAGTTGTACAAATTATATAATGTAATGCTTAATAAAGTATAAGTTGATCTTGCTGGTGTACAAAACATCTTGGCAATAGAGTCTTGGGATGACTTATACTCAACTAATGATATAAATCTAGCAGCACAGATCCTGACATCTAAATTAGAAAAAACTACTAAGGACAACACAATTACTAGTAAAATATCTAAACGGAAAACACCACTAAAGCCTTGGATTACTAGGAATCGTAAATTCAATTCGAAAGTGAGACAAAATGCACAAAAAGAATAAAAAAAAATATTTAAGTGATTAACAATTGGAACACATATACCGAAACTATCGAAACACATTAAATAGATATATAAAACAATTAAAAAGTAATTATTACATAAAGTCATTAAAAAATTAGAGGAAATATGAAAGAAACTTGGAATACAATAAAGGAAATATGTAATATGGCAAAAAAGAAAGAATCTTCACAGACTCAAGGCTCATTACTCAAGCAATGTTTAAATACTACTCACACTTTTGACAATATTAACAGGGTTTTCGCAACTGTTGGCTTTAATCTTGCACATGATATCTTATCCAAACTTAACACTACTGACAGTTCTCTTTTTCACTCGAGATGCTAAGGGCTGGAGAGGGAGTGGTGGCAGACCTGCTGTACACCTTGATTAATTTGTGTTGGGAACTTAAGCGGGTACCGGGAGACTGGTCCAAAGCCGTGATAGTCCCACTATATAAAGGAAAAGGTTCGCAGCAGGACTGTAAAACCACCGTAGTATCAGCCTTCTTAGCATTGTGGGAAAACTGTATGCTAAGGTACTAATTGAAAGAGTTATGAAAAATACTGATGGAAAAATTTGGGATGTGCAAGCGGAATTTAGAAAGGGAATGGGATGTATGGATCAGGTATTTTCCATGCGCATGATCGCGAAGAAGGTTTTGCCCAAAAACCAAAAGGTGTTTTTGTGCGTTCGTGGACTTGAAAAAGGCTTATGACAGAGTGGACAAGGATGTGTTATGGCAAACACTGAACTCATTTGGGTTGAGCGCTGGGTTGATACAGGCATTGAAGTCTCTGTATAGGGACTCCAGTGCTTGTCTCAGGATCAACGGGGCCTACTCGGACTGGTTTGGCATCCATAAAGGGGTCAGACAGGGCTGTGTGGCTTCTCCATGGCTGTTTAACCTATTTATGGACAGTTGTTTAGAAAATTTGAAAGTTGAAGAATGCGGGTTAAGAATGGGCGAGTTAACCGTCAAATGCCATTTGTTCGCCGATGATCAAGTCATACATGCGTCGTCGGCGGCCGAGTTGCAAATGATGGTTACATTAATGAACAGTTCATTAAAAGAAAGGGGAATGAAATTGAAAGCAATTAAGACGAAAGTTATGGTTTTTGAAAGAGAAGAATGTAAAACGATATGTGAAATAAGAATAGAAGGGGAATTGGTCGAGCAAGTAGATGAGTTTGTGTATTTGGGATATTTATTTAGCGGGGATAGTAGATATGATAATGATATAGCACGACGAGTGAACACAGGAAATAGAGTAAATGGGCTCTACACTCAATTGTGGAAAGTCAGAATATGTCCAAAAAGGCACGTATGGCAATTCACTATGCTATGTTAGTCCTTACTTTAATGTTTGGTAGTGAAAGTTGGGTGTGGCAGGAGAAGCAAGAGTAGAATAAATGCAGTATAAATGCGGTCATTAGGAGTATGTTAGGGCGGAATCTGAATGATAGAGTAAGAAAATGTGTGATAAGAGAAGAGTGTGGTTTGCAAGATGATGTTGTGACCAGGATTAAGAAAGGATGCTTTGGTGGTTTGGTCATGTAGAAAGAATGAATAAGGAAAGAGTGACAAAGCAAATTTATGTTGCAGAGGTGAACGGCAGAGTCGGGAAGGGACGCCCTAGGCGAAAGTTTATCGACCAAATTGGCGATATATTGAAAATGGGCCAAATTAAGAGTACTCTTAACCGACGAGCGAGTATGCATACGTGTATGGATGTGGAGGAGGCGAGAGAGGTGTGTCAGGATCGTGCCAAATGGAAGTCCATAGTCTCTGCCTACCCCTCTGGGTGACAGGCGTGAGTGTTTATGTCCATCTACCTAACTGATTCAGTGGTTTCAAGCGTCATCTGCAGTATTAAATCAAGTAACACATCGGGATATGATCGTATTACGTCTAAAATTTTAAAAGCTAACATTAAACACATTTCGGATCCTATTGCATATTTACTTCATTTGACATTTGTATATGGTGTTTTCCTCAAAATCTAAAAATGCAATTGTCTGTCCCATATATAAATCTGCGGATAAATCTTCACCGACTAACTATCGCCTAATTTCATTTTAAGCACAATGTCTAAGGTTCTCGAAAAATATTTAACAAGCGAGAAATTAATTATTTAGAAAAGAATGAGCTTTTGGATAAAACCCAATTTGGTTTTCGTGCTAACATATCCACAGATAACGCTGCCTTCAACTTACTACGAATATTACACGTTATCTTGATAAAATTGATAGGAGTATTCCTGGACCTTCAGAAGGCATTCGATACCGTATCTGTTCCAATATTATTAACACGTTTGGAAAATATGAGAATCAGGGGAAATGCACTTATGTGGTTCCAGGACTACCTTTCGGATAGGAAGCAACGTGTTAGGGTTGATGGTTTATTAAATAACGAATTTAGCTCCACTGACGGTGTACCACAAGGCACTTGGTCCAAGCCTTTTCTTAATTTACATAAACGATCTGCGTAAAATTAATCTCAAGGGTGTCGATATTCAAATATTAGCTTATGATACAGTCATACTGTTTTATGGCGAGTCTTGGAAATATGTACATCGTCTTGCTGAAAACGGTCTACGTACTATTACATCATGGTTAGAAAACAGCTTGCTAACACTTAACACAAGTAAGAAACACGCCCTAGTACAATTAAATGCGATTAAAATCCATAAAAGTAGTTTCATTCAATGTGCAGTGTTCGCGTAAATATAAGAAATCATTATATTTTTTATTTAACTGCCTCTTGGCCTTTGCCTTGGTCTAGTGGTCGTAAACGCGACTGATGATCTTGAGGTGTCCTGAAATCTGAAATCAGGAAAATCTCAGTATCGGTGAGAGTCAGGAAATTGGCGATGTTACATTCCCGTGCCTCGGAAAAAGTCAAGCCGTTGGTCCTGCACCTGATCTCTCTGCGGTCGTGTCGGATTACCGTCCTATCGGAATATGAGAGTGAGGGAATAGAGAGTGCATGTGCTTGCGCATACACTCGGGCGTTATAATCCTGTTCTGCGCAGATGGCTAGTCTCCGTAGAGACTGACTACCGTAAAGGAAAACATCGTGAAAAATCTGCATTTAAAATTATATTTCGAATACACGTGAAGTCCGTCAACATGCAATGAGGCCGCGCGGCGGACACTTACTTGCCCTTATATATTGACTAAGAAAATCAGGAAAGTGTTATCCGTATTACCAATCATTTCTAAAATGAATATATCAAATGCATAAGTATTCGTAATAGTAATTATTTCTTAACTGACCCTTGTTATTCCGAACGGAAATAAACGTATGTGTGTGATGTATTCACGGAATCCCGAATCGGCATTCCGAAACGGAATCCCGAAACGGAATTCCGTATGTATGTGACGGGCCTAAATCAACATTATAAACAGTCCAAAGTCAAACTCATAGCACTACCTATCAGAAAGGGCAGAACGACGTTTACCGGACCAGTTAGTATTTTATTTATTTATTTCATCTTTATTACACACCTTATAATGAGTTGATGAATGACCAGTTAACCCTGGATGATTTGAGAAACTGATGCAGGTACAAAGAATTTACTAAATAAAATGATTAATATAGATATAAGACACAATAAACATTACCTATATAAGTTATTTTAATATAGTTAAATTGGTTTTATTTTCTATGTAAAGGGCAAATAAATATTTCGTTGGAATTTGTACTTTGTGTTATTTTGCTCACAACTAATAATTGTAAAGCTGATGGAAAAGCGTCGCCAAATTTGGCAAACAGAATTTCGCTTAGTGGGTTTAACGATATATTTTAACTTAGCATCGACCTAAATAACAAAATTCAGCCAAATTGAAACAAAGTTTAGCACAACTGAATCAAAATCAAACAATTTTTTAGTTCCATTGCTTAACACTTCGTTCGTAGCAGGCATTCCCTTAGTCTGTATCTGAAATTTATATTTATTGAAAACAACAAACAATATTATTTAAGTGCTGATTTTTTTTGAGCCAAAGAAAAAAGGAGTATATCGATAAGATTGTTATTTTCTATAGCTACCATCACTAAAATTGTCTATGGTATATAAAAAGGCTAAAAGAACAGCTACAACCTTATAAAGGAGAGATGGTGACATTCATAGACTTAGAACATACTGGCGTATAGACGACCTGACAGCCCAAAAATGCGTTACAAATTTTGATTTGTTATTTTGTGCGTTAGCTAGTGATGTACATTTTACTTAAAAGGACTATCGAATTTATGTTATTATTTTATTATGATTGTTAAGCAAGCGGTAAAAAGATAAAAAAGAATAGTTTAGTGCACGAAACCTAATAACTTTCGTGTAATAAAGTATTTTATTAAAAATTAACTGAATTTTTACCATGATAGTTCTAAAACGATTACAAAATATTCAAATAATATGTTCCCGGGAATAAGCTGCACCTACCTGCCTTTTCACAGCCTGCAAAAGTCCACCTGAATAAAGGCCTTCGCCATAGATTGACTCACAGTGGGGGATTTTGCCATAGTTGACACGCTTGGCGAGCGGGTTGTAAACCGAAATTATTGTTATTATTTCGAGTTGTTATCAGGAAGATGCTGCTACCCATCACCTGTTTCAATTTCCCTCTGTCGCCTCTTACGACACCCATGGGACGATATGGGATAGTAGATATAGGATATTCTTTCACCGCCACTACCTGCCTTTTGATGGATTTTAATTCAAATTGTACTAAATTCCAATAATCTCTAAAGACTGCATCTACCGATAAACTTAAATAATTTTCCCCAAGAATCGGATCGGAAGCGAGCTATGTATATGACCTTTGGAGAAAAATATTTACTGCCATGGACAGTTTCCAATTCTTTTTTAATATAATATTTATCAAATATAAATAGGTAGATACCTAATTAAGTATATATCTATTTACATTTCATATATTTTATAAAATGTTTTGCTGACGAAATATAAAAACGGGAACACGAAGTACATAATGCCTGCTTTATTTTTCATACAAATGAGTCTATTATCCGCTACGGGATTATAATTTGGGGCAACAGTGCAGAGATTAATAAAGTTTTTATTGCACAAAAAAATGTGTTCGTGACATTCATGGTGTTGGCCCAGATGTCTCATGCCGACCTCTATTTAAGAAACTGGGGACCTTACCCGTGCCTCGTTTGTATATATTAGAAGTTGCTAAGTTTATAAAACAACACCGTAAGAGTTTTTATAAATTTAATAAAAAGTGGTATGTATACATGAAAACGAGGTACCCAGATCGGATAGTAATTAGTGAAATACCAAAAAGTAAACGCTTTAGCAAAAGTTGTTACTGGATGGGTAAAACAATATATAACAAAATACCACACACAATTAAAAATCTTCCTATACAAAAATTAAAAAAATATACCAGTGGCTTCTTCAAAATACATTTTACTCGGTAAACGAGTTTTTAAATTACTGATGACAACTTTTATTGGACTATAGCTCATAATTGACATTTTTAGTTAATAACTGACATGGTATATAATATTGTTTAATTTAATTTTCTTTATTTGTTAATTATAATTATTTTTTGTAATTGTACTTTTGATATCTTTAGAATATAATTGGATAGATTTTTTGTTGTTAATTTTGTATAACTATAATTTCTAAGAATAAATAAATTTGCATATTAGGGACTTAATATGTAATACATAGTATTTAACAGTATCTCATGTAACATACATACTAAAAAGCAAATAAATAAATACGACCAATAGGCGACCACTAGTACTAATAATAAAGCCCGCGATTTTCCAACGCATAGCGTCCATATAGTGTGGTCAGAAAAAAATATTTAGGAAAAGCATAAAAATTTGAATTTAATACACCATACTAATATATTCCTTTGTTTTTCTCTGGATAATGGTACTATAGACTATAGAAAATATTTTTATGTCTATATCTACAACTGCCATGTCCCTATGTTTTGTTTTGCTTTAAATAATAAATTTAAATACTAGGGACTTTCTAAATTACTGCAATTGTCATATAATACCGCTGCTATCTTATAGAATGGAATAGAATCAATTTTATTCAATATAGATTACATTCACTTTTACCACTGCTTCGGAAAACACCTCAGTCTGCAGTTGTCTGTCTCGGTTTTTTTTAAATTAATTGACAAACGAATTTACCTGAGGACTAAGATGGAATGCCTCATGCCCTGTAACAATACTGGCTCTCTATACCCGTCAGACCGGAACACAGCAGTGCAAGCAATTCTGTTTGGCGTCAGAAATGGGTATGACGTTGATACCTACCCAGGCGAACTCCTAAGCAGAAAAGATGTCCTACCGCCTAATGTCGCCTTTTCCTTAGCTTAAGTGTCACACGGTTTATCTTCACATTGTCCCACTCCAATGTACATTATACTTCAATGACTTCTGTTAATCTGTGTCTAATCATATTACAATTAGAGAGTTTATATTATCGGAGTATATTTAATTTGGTCATGGAGGTCTACTTAAGACAGTTTTTCTTACCAACTAACACAAATCAACACATACTAATGCAGTTGACAATTTCAGTAGTTCCAGACCCGGAATTCGGGATGAAGTTGCTGGCATTATGTGAAATTGAGGGCTCGTAAATAGCGGAATAAATTTTAGTGAATAAAAGGGAATATTCTTCAATGTTTGGTTGAAATATTTGTAACTATAATTTTTTTTACGTGGTAGAGCCATGCTGCAGCTATATTACTGGTATAGTTGTGTGCTACAACTATACCTAATGGGTCGGCTCGACCGGGGAAGGACCACGCTCTCACAGAATACCAGCGTAAAATAGCAGCTTAACGCTGCTGTGTTTTGTATGGTGAGTGTAGAGAAACGGAGACCATTTTTACTGGAAACGAGGCATTTCATCTTAGTCCTCACGGATGAAAACGCATCTGCATTTTGATTCGTAATGGAGGATAGATGTAGATGTCAATGGACCACAGCAACCACTTACCATCAGGTGGAGTGTGTGTTCGTTTGTTACCCTCATCATATAAAAAAAGAAACTAAAAACACATTGACTGTTAATTCTTATATAAGTTTCAAATTTATTTTCAAATAGTTATTAGATTCCTTAAGACAAAAGTATATTTAATAAAGTTGACATTGCCAGAGAATATGGTGATTTATCACAATGATCAAAAACTAGATTTATGATGTCATAATGCTGAGTTTAAACTAATACTAGAACGTAAAAATAGTTGAACTATGTTTACGTTCTACTATTAGTTCTTCGACAGAATAAAATGGACATTTGTTTTTTTTGCAGTTACTTATACTGCTCAATATGGCACTTTACAAATCTTTAATTTTAAGATGGCTTATTCATTAATTCATTACATCTATCAAAGTCCACTGCTGAACATAGGCCTGCCCTTTAGATTGCGTCATAAATATTTACCATAGTTGCCACGCTTGGTAGGTGGATTGACAACCACAATTTTCCATTATTTAAAGCTGCTGCCCACCTCCTGTTTCATCGCACCTCTTACGACACCCGCGGGATAATAATATGGTAATGGCATCCTAAACGAATTCACTACACGTATCTTAAAAGGCCTATTTCATGCAATGCAATCAGCGTAGTATATTAAATAGGTGTTGGAGATTTGAAATTCGTCGGTAACATTTGAAGTCAATCAAATAATATCAGTTATACATTTTATTAAAGCACACTATGTATAAAAGCGTTTTCAATGTGACGGCAGCAACCTAAGCAGCTTTACCTTTAATAAATTTTCTCTTCAACAGAAAATAATCAGAGTAATTTTACTAACGGTCTGGTTATTAATAACCTAGAAATTTAATTAAGTAAGAGCGTTCCTTTAACAGGAACCAATTTAATTTATATTGAATATTACGGGCCGGTTCTTGTGATTTGTACAGGTATTGTAAAATTGATATTGATATTCATCCACGTCTACAATCCATTAATCTCTAAAGGTGTTTGTAAAAATTATTATAAAAGAGCCCCAGGGTTCTAAATTAGCGATTTCATATGATTGAATCGTAAAAAATACCCTTGGGGCAGAGGAACGCGTCATGTACTGGCTCGTCACAATGTTGTGACGGCGTCATAGATGCCCCAACATTTCTAATATTTTTCCTATAACAAGCTTGTTTAGATAGCTATACACATATAGTAAATTTTGTTTAGGCTTACTATATATACCTTTCAAATCACACTCTTAATCTCATGTATGTTAGAAGCTGCAGTCTTTAGCTGAGTAAAGACAACTGAACAGACAGATCCCCAAATGCATACGACAAGACTTATGCAACCTTAATGCAGCTCGTATTGAAAAAGCGATTGAACGGAACTAAGACTCCTTGAAGTCTTTGCTTGAGATCCGTTAGTCGGAAAGAGTTGATGAAACGCTACCACAGACTGTGGAAGCGTAATTTCCGAGACACCTGAGACTTTGAGTGGTATTGTTGAAGAGACGGCGTAGCTTTTGATTTTCAAAAAGTGCTTTGTAAAAGCCAATTTTCAATACAAATATTAAACGTTGACTTTAACTGACCGGAGAGCTGTGGTAGCTCAGATGGTTAGCGCTTGCTGTAAGTTTCACAGTACGCGAGCAGATCGAGTTCAATCCCCGCCGGCACCAATGAAATTGTTAATTGCAATTTTAAGTGCTGATTCACCACGTGCTCGGCGGTGATGGAAAACATCGTGAAGAAACCTGCATGTCTGAGAAATCAAAAAAAAATATTTCGAAGACATATGAAGTTTGCCAACACGCATTGGGGTAGCGCGGCGGACATTTCCTTGCCCTATAACCCTCTCAGAAATGAGAGGAGGCCTGTGCCCAGCAGTGGGACGTATATAGGCTGTAACTTTACTTTAACTGACTGTACACATCGTCAATGGAGCCACTTGCAAATGTGTGCAACGATCCAAGAGCAAGTCTCATGCGATATTACTCATTTTATTTAGTAAATTATTTGCACCTGCCACAGTTTCTCAAATCATCCAGGGTTAACTGGTAGATAATGCTCATTCATCAACTCATTATAAGGTGTGTAATAAAGATGAAATAAATAAATAAAATACTAACTGGACCGGTAAACGTCGTTCTGCCCTTTCCGGTAGGTAGTGCTATGAGTTTGACTTTGGACTGTTTATAATGTTGATTTAGGCCGGTCACATACATACGGAATTCCGTTTCGGGATTCCGTTTCGGAATGCCGATTCGGGATTCCGTGAATACATCACACACGTACGTTTATTTCCGTTCGGAATAACAAGGGTCAGTTGAGAGACTTTAGCCATTGAGTCTAGACATTCTGCCAGCGAATAATGACGACGATTTTCTGATTGCGATTCCATTGTTGCTGTATCATTCTTACTGGGTGCATCCCCTTATCATCCTAAGCTTGTAATATAGTCAATATTATGTAAAAAGATCTATCTATCCAGAGATGTTTTTTAAACATGGATGTCTGTAAACTCTTTCGTTGAATTATTAAATAAAATAAGATGAAAGGGTACGAAAAGCTATACACATATAAGATTAAATGTAAAAACATACATAAACACACCTACTCGCTTCGATCGTGCGACGAACACTGAGCGCGTTCCGTACGGAATTTACGAATGTGTGTTGCGACTCATACAAAATCTATGGAAGACTTGCGTTGGAAGCGGCTTTTTTCTGTTCGGGATTCCGAACGCACAGGCGGTCATACGGAATCTCGAATCGAAGAAAATTCCGTACGGAAAATTACCATACGTGTGTGGCGGGTCATAGATTTTATATGGACTTGCTGCTTTCGGAATTCCGAATCGGATTATCGAAACGGAATCCCGAAACGGAATTCCGTATGTATGTGGCCGGCCTTATTCGTTACCCTTGACAAGAAGCTGGCTATGCAAAACGTGTAGAAACAATAGTACAAAGAGCTTAAAAAAGTCTAAGGTTTGTTTTACGTACTTGCAAACATTTTTCGGACATAAACTGTATCAAAAGTTTTTAATACGCGTACGTTTGAAACACAGTAAGAGTAGAATACGCAAGTAGTATTTGGTCTCCCTATTGGGCCCGCCACATACATACGAAATTCCGTTTCGGGATTCCGTTTCGATATTCTGATTTGGAATTCCGGACGCAGCAAGTTTGGAATTCCGAACGCATAAACAACAAATTAAAAGAATTCAGGCAAGGTCTATAAGGCAAAGCAGTGAGTTTTGGATAAATGTTTTGAGCAAATACGCCTAGTCTTTGCATGTCCAATGATTTTGTGCTCGTAGAATTAGTCTCATACAATTTTTTTTTATAATTTTAGGCATACTAAAACAACGAGAATATAAAGAAGAATGTCGATATGGGGTTGTCGACTTTGCCGATATGACTTAAAACCACACCACAATTGTTTAAATAAATTTTATGTTTCAATGTATTTAAGTGGTTAAATATAACAAATACTGTCTCATTCAATGTCATCAAAAAACAGACTTGTTATTTTCAAAATAATGTGAAATACAGTTAACTTACAGTTATAATGTAATTTAATTTTAGGATCATAATAACGTACACACCGGTGGAAGCTTACGAATTCTGAACCATGTCCCTTATGGGAAGAATGAGATTTGCATCCTAGTACAAAACATGCCATCTTTAACGATATATTTTATTTAAAGATATAATTTTACAATTATATATTTAGTAAAATATTAAAGACATTACACGTCAAACAACACAATAAATAATACGACCTTAGAGTAATTACATATATACGTATGCATAGAGAGAACCTACAATTCTACATAAATTGTATCAATATACTTGTCTCGCTTTTTCTAATTTAATGTTCAAAAAAGGCAAAAAGAGACAAATCTATTGAAAGACGTTGTGTGTAATTCATGCGTGGAAATAGAAATGTCAAGTGGTCATCTTTATTCTCTTTATACTATGCCAAATATGGGAGTAAATACACTCATATCTTCTGATTTACAAAACTAAATTTAGTCGTTTTTTTTATAGGATCGGGTGACAAACGAGCACACAGTCCACCTGATGGTAAGTGGTTGTTGTGACCCATAGATATCTACATCTATCTTCAATAAAGAATCAAAATGCAGATGCGTTGTCACCTGTGAGGACTAAGATGGAATGCCTCTTTTCCAGTAAAAAGGGTCTCCGGTTCTCTACACTCACCATACGAAACACAGCAGCGTTAAGCTGCTATTTTACGCTGGTATTCTGTGAGAGCGTGGTCCTTCCCCGGTCGAGCCGACCCATTCGTGCTACAACTATACCAGTAATATAGCTGAAGCATGGCTCATATTATGTGACGTTATTTTACAAGACATGACGTATTTAATAAATAGTGATTTCGTTTACAATGTTAGCAAAAATCTACATCGATATACTCGTTTTTGTTTAGTCATTTATTTTTATTATTTTATTATATGTCTAAAAATATTAAAAAAAATAGTATTAGACTTATTAATATTCAAACGATCAAGTAAAGTGTTTTCTAAATCAAGTGATGAATATTATATTACATTGCAAATATTAATTTCACAAACTTTAAAAACAAATAGTTAGGGAGGTATGAATACTAAGTCTTGACAGACACACGGTACATTAGTGAGTTGAATCCCATTTGTAATCCCAATTTTATATGCTTACTAACGATCCGCCCCGGCTTCGTATGATTGTTTTCTAGATCTCTACAACAGCGCGACTTACCGGGTCCAATTGTGAGTGTGAGTGTTCATCAAAATCGGTCCAGCCATTCTCAAGTGATGATCTTTCATACAGGCGGCAATTAATTTTAATTTACATAGATTTACCACTTGCTTAGCGGAAAACCATCAACTATATTCATAAAGCTTTTTCTGCCTGGATCAAAATATTTCGAAATCATGAAGTTAAGGCAGGATCTTGATATGCCGTGTAGCGGTAGCGTAAGAGAAACCACTAGCTCCTACCCAATAATATATATTATTACTTAGAAGCTCTAACATCTCGTACCATCCCGTGAGTATCGTAAAAGACGACAAAAGAAAATAAAACAGGAGATAGGCAACATTATCTTCCTGATAACAACCCAAAATAATAAAAAATTGCGGTTGCCAACCCACTTGCTACGAGAGGTAACTATGGCAAATATTCCTCTACGTTCAACAGTGGACTTTTGATAGGCTGCCATTAATGAATGAATGATGGATAATATCTTGAAGGAGCAGAGACGAAAACGGGTAATACGTTCGTAATCGATTTATTGGTAGTTGTGATTTAGCGACAAAAGAGAAGGCAGACCGCGGTCATGCCGCTGTTATTGTACTATGGTAGCAGTGCCCTCTGTGTACGTTCCGAGAAGCAAACCCAGTGTCGATTAAACAAATACAGTTACTATTACATTTGAAACCTACAATAAGTCTAAGGATAATTTGGCGGAAATCTACCAGCCTAATTTAAATAGATTTGTACGTAGTAGAATCATGCTGCAGCTATGTTAGTAGTATAGTTGTAGCACGAATGGGTCGGCTTGACCGGGAAGGACCACGCTCTCACAGAATACCAGCGTAAAATAGCAGCTTAAGGCTGCTGTGTTTCGTGTGGTGAGTGTAGAGAAACGAAGACCATTTTTACTGGAAATGAGGCATTCCATCTTATTCCTCAAGGGTGACAACGCATCTGCATTTTGATACGTAGTTGAGGATAAATGTAGATGTCTATGGGCCACAACAACTACTTAACATCAGGTGGAATGTGTGCCTGTTTATCACCCTTATCCTATATAAAAAAGATTTCATAGTGACCTTTTCACGATATATTTTAAATTATACAACGATAGTACGAAATTCCGCATTATTCGACTACGTTTTTGTTGTAAGACATCAGATGAAGCTTCCATAAACTTTCATTGATATAAATAAGTATTACAAACCGAACTAATAAAAATAACTAATGTTACTAAGTCATAGAGTAAATGAATTTATCGACAACGTTTTTTGCTTCGCTAATGGCACATCAATAATGGTGTCTATGAAATGGAAAAACGGCAACAACCTTGTAAAAGAAAGAATGTGAGTATAATATAGCTATCTTATTTTGTACCATGTTAAACCTCATATGTATGAAAAGTTCAGCTATAAAAAAAAATATTTTAGGAATCTCTCTATGTTAGTAATTACTCTGAGAATACGACTTAATTAAAATGACATTTGTCAAATAAACTTTTTTATTTGATAATGTAAAGAGAGACCAAATATGACCACTTGACATTTCTATTTCCACGCATGATTTACACACAACATCTTTGAATATATTTGTCTATTTTTGCCTTATTTGAAAATGAAATGAGAAAAAGCGAGACAAGTATATTGAATCCATTTATGTAGAATTATAGATTCTCTATATGCCTACGTATGTATGTAATTACTCTAAGGTAATATGTGTCGATATGTTATGACATTATTATATAATAATTATGAGTATTTGCGCGCTTTTATCTCTTTCTGTTTTCTAAATCAACTTTAAAATACATTCACTTTATAACCGTTAACATTATGCTAAATCGTAAAATAAATGTACTTATTTTTACTGTTCGTAGCCTAGAGTTATAAATAAAATGACAATATCGTACATATTAAAATTATATAATAATTTTTAGTAGCATTGCGCTACCCAGCGTAAGAGCATAGGCAGGTCTTAAGATAAATTTGTAGGCTACAAAGTTTTTTTTAATAAATAAGGGGGCAAACGAGCATGTGGTTAACCTGATGGTAAGTGATTATCACCACCCATGAATAACTGCAACACCATGTGAATTGTAGGTGCGTTGCCGGCCTTTTAAAAAATAAGCAGATCTTAGTCCATCATCATCAACATAATTACAGCCCTTCATAAATCTGCTACTGAACGTAGGCCTCCCCTACAGAATGCTACAAAGCTCGAGCCTAAGCCACCTGCATCCACCGACTTGTCACCAACCTCTTGCAAACTTCTACTGCCAAGTAGCCGTACATTAACAACCAAATTCCGGCTTAACAGTAAGAGAGACAACATATTTATGTTTGTTAGTTAATTAATTAAACACTTTAATAATTAATTGATTAATAATACTATAAATTAACTATTTATTCAGTTTATTATTTATTTAACACTTTTTTGTACTAAAGGTATAAAGGGAAGACTTAATGTCATTTGGAATTTTCTACCAGCCAATCATAAAGCATAAGTAAAGTCCTTTTACTTTTGTTTTAAATCCACTTGTTATAAAATTTATTACTAATGTACAGTCGTATAGATGTAACAGCGAAGGAATTTGAGAGAAAATCAGTACGGTGAGAGGGAATATGCAGTATGTGATTGTCATGAGACCAAAGATTGAAATCATGGGAAGAACCCAGGTATTTAAACCTACGTTTCAAATGCTCTAGGGCCAATGCATCGTTAAGGATAATGAAAAGATTGCTAATAATTCTAAGATTCCTGTGTTGTGGGATATTCAACCATTTAAGTAGAGTGCTATTAAATGAGACGTGGTCATACTTCCGAAGATCGAAAACGAAGCGGATACAGGTGTTGAGAAGTCGATCCAATTTATTAACTAAGAATTTTTTTTTCATTTAAGTAACACACATCGGCATAGTCAAACATAGGATGAATACACTGTAATAATATATTTACAGGGTAATCCTAATACAATAGTGTAACTATCCTGTACCTATACTATATACACGTTTTTCTAAAAATATAACAGAGTTAGTTGAACCTACTTAGGAGACTACCAAAAATTTGGGGAACATATATTCTTCTGCTATCAGGTTGAGCGTGCAGAGAGCTGTGTCAAAGGCACCTGACGCAACAAGTTCGTTCTTCATAGAAGCGATAAACTCATTCACAACTGTTATTAATCCGTGTTGATATTTGACGTTGAAATTGGTAACTAATGCTATTTTTTATTTATATATTTATTTACTTAAAAGCTTTATAATTCTAACCATAAAGGTTACAAAGGGCGGACTGAATGCCAGTTAGCATTCTCTGCCAGTCAAACCATGGAGTGGTGAGAAATTAGTGGCAGGTGACTTCAATAACTAAATATAATAAATTTATATAGATATAACACACATTAAAATAAGGCTTGTAAATTACACAAATGCATATGTTTAATACATATATAACAATTATCCTTAATACATATATACATATACACACACGTAAATGTGACACATAAATACATATATGCATACATACATACATAATATGTGTGGATGAAGGTAGCAGTATTGAAATTATGCTGACGACATTGTTTTTATGTTATAATTTGCTCTCGTGATCAAATAACTAGATCGGAACCAGTAGGTCGCGAACGCACTGTCCAACCTTATGTCCAACCCTAGTTAGTTAAAAGCGCTGACTCGATTATTTTATTTAGTATAAAAGCGTAGTGTTTGAGGTAATCGAGGCAGTGCAGCTCCAACCCATATTAAGTGCATATCGCACATGCCGTTCGCGGCTTTTGTACATTTTTGTATTATTTTTATATTGGGGAAATAAACCAAAAGAACTTCTGGGATTGGGTGTAAAAGTTTTTTTAAAAACACCTTCAGAGCGGCCCTCCTAACAGCACGCATAACGGCTACCTCATGTACATATCAGAACCTATTGAATTACCTATACAGTCTACATATCGAAGTATTTATTTCATTCAAGAATTCCACCAGCACAAGTGGAGCTTGATACTCAACAATGGTGCTTCGAGGCTTTGCTTGTCATAAAGTAAAACGTCCGTAATTGCTGATTTACACGTATTAAGTAGTCAAGTAATTTACTTAATTAAATTAAATTCACTAAATTTTTACTTAATTTTAAGAAATTTAAAGCATGAAAATGACGTGTTTAGTAATAAGTAACATATTAAAATTTTGCGCGCAAGTATACAAGTAGGATAGAATTCTTTTTGTCTATTATTTGACTTGATGTACTTTGACATTCACGATATAATTAAATGAAAAATCTATCTGATTGGCGTATCGTTCTGTTCCTGTCTACGGTTCGTAGTTCGTTTATTTATAGATCTTTAATGAAAATGTGAAAGTGGACAGAAGATAAAGTTTGTTCAAGAATATTTAAAGAAAAAAAAACTATTTCCATTAGCCATAAAATATAATACAACAATGCACGTTATTATTACAACAAGTAATTAAACAATTCTTCTGAAATCTGTAGTACAGAGAAATATTCTTGTTTAACTTCCCCTCGCATGAAATAAAATTGCAAATGAGTATACCATACTAATTTCTTTTGCTTATTCAGTTTCCTACCCATAGCATTTTAGGTGTTCTCGCATATGTGACTATTGCAACCTTTACTTCGTCCAAAATATCACTTAATACGAATTGTTGGTCACCTAACAAGGACGGATTTATCAACTTAAATTATATTCATAATTAAGTGTTGAAAAAGTGTAAATACTTACTTAAAAATAAGTCGCTTAAAATTAATTTGTAATCAAGTTAATCATTTCACTACTTAATATGTGTAAATCAGCCTTAATATATTCTGTCTCAAGAGATAATAATATACAGGGTTATTTTTTAAATAGTTGCCAAATTTTAAACTTAAGTTCAAATATATAAATAATGATATATCGTTATTGCAGTTTTTGAAAATACGAGTAAATAAGGCTTCTACTTTTATTTGAATTATCTCAAATTCAATGTGATTTATGGGCAACAACTACGCGGGTGCCTGCTCCTCTTTGTGCGATTCTATTCAGAACGTTTTTGCCGACCGATCGACGCTTATGAATGTGTGCGCGAGTAGTAAAATCAGTTAAAATAATGCATTACCACGCATTTTGATTTTAAAAGATAAAAAGGACAGAATGTTTGAGATTTTATTTAATTAATTTTTCTTCACCATTTGCCTATATTACTTATTGTGAATCTTCTTTGCAAAGGCCAGTCATTGCAAAATAACCCTGTATTAATTTTGAAATAGGTAAATATTATTGTTGCCTTGTATACCTGTAACCTATTGGTAACTGCGGCAAAGTGACAGGCTTTCAAATTCTCTCATATCAGCGCAGTAAATGTCTAAATTAATTAACGAACTGACTGACGATTCAATTAAACTCACATCTGTTACAATAAATCATTATTTACCCATATTTTGTAAGTGATTAAATTTTCAATTAGATTAAGGCTATAAATAAAGAAGTTTTCTTCTTCATTACCCTATCTAAAGATCGATGAAATTATTTTCATCGATTTTGTAATATAACATAATAATATGTTTGAGATTATGGTATTATTGTTATCTTATATCTAATTCAAATAGTCAATAGCAGATAATTTGTTTCCTTTAATTGCAAAGAAAGCGTTAATGTTTTTATTTAACACGCTTTTATTTGCTTCATATGTATCTATCTATCTATCAATCTATGTTTGTAACGGAATTTTTTAATGTAATTTTCACCAACTTGTAGATGGCTGATTGACTTAAAAATTTGCAATCCTATCAAGGACTGATGCCAAGATATAGAATAATAACACTAATAATAATAACAAATCCACTACACGGCAGGTATAGGATCTGCGCCCATAACCTGATAAAATAACAGTAATTACAAAATTATTTGGGATAGTTCTAATAAAAGCGCGACACGTTCGTAAAGAGGAAGGACATTTTTTTATTTTATACACCATAGAGTACACAGAACATAGAGCATTATATACATAGAGTAGTACACTTGTCACGCAATGACTTAATAATGCATTGCCTAATTCGTGCAGGCGTCCATACTCTCATCAATATACCATTACACTCTACATCCTTTGCCACTCTACATCTTGATTTAGGAGTTGAAGCGGTGGTGGTTGGTTCTTTCTGAAGCAGCTGGTCAGTAAAGCGACTGTCTTCTCCACGTTGACAGCCATCCTCCACTATGTATAAGTGCCACCACCATGTCATCCTCCACTATGCATGGTATCCATGGTGGCAGCGGATCCAGTAGATGTTGCATTCTATGCGCAGCCTATATTTGTTTGACAAAAGGATACGCGTTTTCATCGGCATATAGTGCCAGTTGAACATCTTCTTCCCACATCTGGAGACGACCTTCCAGTGTGGGAATATCATTTGTATATGGCGCCTACGGGAGCGGCGATATACAACTGCCCAGGGGTGTACTAGCAAGAATGGGTCGAGTTGCCGATGTTGCAGTCTCGCCGCATACTTAAGAGGATTGTCCCCGCAGAAAAAACTCTACCAGTCGCACAAAAGCCGGTGGTAGTTGGGTATAATTCAGAATCTTGCAGCAATTAACCCGTCGTGCCACTCTCTGTCGATTGCCTATATCATGTCGAGAAAGACGCCCAACAGATGATTTTCAACACTTCCTCCCTTCCCCTGCGAGCCCAACCAATTGTCTCTTCGAGCGACACCCGCGCACATTCAGCTCGGGACGGGGAACGTATAAAACTCAGCTACTGAGTGAAGAGCTACGAGTCATGTAGATTTTTTTGACAAAATCTTGAGTGTTTTAAAATTTCTGTGAGCAAAAAGCTCAAAACGCGAGTGATCGCTGGCAATACCAGTCTTTAAAACAAGAGCAAATATGCTTTTGTTAAGTCATTTTATACGTGGTAGAGTTACGCTGCAGCTATGTTATGGTTTTAGCACGAATGTGTTGACTCAACCGGGAAAGAACACGCTCTCAAAGTATTTCAGTGTGAAATAGCATCTTCATGCTACTTACTATATTTCGTATGGTGAGTGTAGAGAACAGGAGCCCTTTTTACTCAAAATGAGGTATTCCATCTTAGTTCTCAGGGGTGACAACGCATCTGCATTTTAATCCTTAATCGACGATAGATGTAGATAGATGTCCAGGGGCCACAGTATCCACTTACACTCAGGTTGAGTGTGTTCTTCTTTTCTTAGCAATATATAATTTTTACTTTTTGTAGTGTGGGCAAAGCTTTGAAGTCAGTTTTATTTTTTTGGAAAAAAAAAATACTTTTACTTATACGTATGTATGTAGTTAGCTATATGTGGTTGAAACTTTTAACGAAACAAGTAGGATTTAGAGTTTAGACCATAACATGTGGTAAAAAAGGAAACTTAATTCATTTATCACAAAACTTTACGTAAGGTATTATGAAACTTTGTTTGTTGTTTCTTGTTTCCACAAATTTTTATGCGAGGCATGAATAGGTTTTAATTTTACTTTTCAGTAAAATAAAAAACCTATTCATCAATCATTTTATATAAGAAGTCCATATACTTACTATAGAACCTTTTTACTGGAAACGAGGCATAACATCTTAGTACTCAGGGGTGGCAACGCATCTGCATTTTGAATCTTAATCGATGATACTCGTAGATGTAGATACCCGGCATCCCCATACCTTCAGGTGTGCTCATTTGTCACCTCTATTTTATAAAAAAACACTTGATGGTAAACGGATTCCGTGGCCTAAATTAACGACAACCGTCATCCATTTTAAGAACAGCTCTCATACGTTTTAGGCTGGACTCACACATCCGGAATGCCTCTCTGAATTTATAATCTATTTCTAAAGCCCGGATTGCATACAATTTAACTATGATCCACACACATTCTGATTTTTTCATATTATGATTTTCTCACATCGATCTGTAAAAATAACACTGACGAGCGTTCTGAATTCCGGATCGGAATATTTAAGATTATGACTTCATAACGCGTGTTTTTCTATACATTTTAGCACGCGAGCACATACACACCGGAATCAGATTATGAATTATTTCATTTGACACTGCGAGCGGTAACGGCTAGACGTGTTGCGACTTGTGAAGCTGTAATGTAGAATTGACTTTTCCTTACACTGTTCACATGACAGAGGATGAATCCAGTGTATTCGTTTGCGTCTCTTTTTTAGGGTTCCATACCCGAAGGGTAACCAACGGAACCCTATTACTAAGCCTCTGCTGTCCGTCTGTCTGTCTGTCAGTGGGCTGTATCTCATGATCCGTAATAGGCAGACTGTTGAAATTTTAACAGAATGTGTATTTCTGTTGCCGCTATAACAAAATAGATTAAAAATTAAAGGGGGCTCCCCTACTGGTAAACGTGTATTACGATGGTACGGAACCCTTCATGCGCGAGTTCGACTCACACTTGGTCGGTTATTTTATTATTTAAAGCTATAAGTAATTAAAAATTAAATATGTTGTACAACCGACTTCAATATACATGTGTGTGTGCATATGTGTGTGCGTGTCCTTGCATGCGTGAGTGCGCGCGCGTATGTGTGTCACGCGAATATTCCGAATGTGTGCGGCCGTGGCTATATGCTTCTACTTCGTTAACGTATTACAGCCGCTATATAAAGCGGATCAGTAAGCTGAAGTGGCAATGTGCCAGCCGTATAACTCGAACGACAACCAACCCAGAAAGATTCTAATGTGGCAGGCTCGTACCAGCGCAGTGTCGGGTGAGCCACACTAGATAGAGTGACGACCTGATGGCGCAGGTGGTCGACGGATGCAGGTGGTTTAGTACCGTACTTTGTGTTGATCTAGCTGATTTTCACATTTTTTAAGATTTTTTACTGGCATCATATAAACAAGTGGAATTAAAAAAAAGTGCATGGAAAAAGTAATGTACTACGGATTTTCTTTCATAATCTTAAATTGTCATCTGATTCTAAACTAAGTTTAAAATTTCAAGTATCTAGCCCATCGGGAAGTTAGTTTAAAATCAATTACTAAATTACAACCAGAACAGACATACACAAAAGCGAGTTAATAAAAACGTTTTTTTTTTATAGGATAAGGGTGACAAACGAGCACACAGTCCACCTGATGGTAAGTGGTTGCTGCGGCCAATAGACATCTACACCTACCCTCGATTACGAATCAAAATGCAAATGCATTGTCACCCTTGAGGACTAAGATGGAATGCCTCGTTTCCAGTAAAAAGGGTCTCCGGTTCTCTACACTCACCATGCGAAACACAGCAGCATTAAGCTGCTATTTTACGCTGGTATTCTGTGAGAGCGTGGTGCTTCCCCGGGCGAGCCGACCCATTCGTGCTACAACTTGTGGCCCCCCCAGACCCCGCCTTGCTACGCCACTACCACTTGTTGTTTGTAACATTGAGATAAATTCTAGAATATATTTAAAAAAAAAACATCATAAAATGTATAATAGGTAGTTAAATAATAGTAGGTGCGTGATAGTCGCCAATTTAGTTGCAAAACTCGGTTAATATATTGTACGATGATTATACTTTATTTTGCACTGGAATTTAAAATACAATGAGGCCCGATAAAAATCCTCTGACGTTAAAAAAGCGCTCGCGTGCAAACTTCGTGCGAACACATGCAGGCGTTTTAAGGTCTGTTCCAAACACCGTGCATTAAATAAATCCTTACAAGCCTTTTTCAATAACAGTCCGTAATTATTCATAGATGGATGTGGCCTCTTCCTATTGTAGGAAAGATTTTGTAAAATCGCCAGATATAAAACTGTAGACGGTGACAAGTGTGGCAAGCGAGCAAAATGTCCACCTTATGGGTAGTAGATTCTGCAGCCGGTAGATATTTACATATATCCTCGATTAAGAATCAAAACGAATATGCGTTGTTACCCCTAAGAACTAAGACAGAATACCTTGGTGCCAGTAAAAAGGGTCTCCGGTTCCTACGCTCACCATACAAAACGCAACTGCATTGAGCTGCTATTTTACGCTGGTATTCTGTGAGAGAGTGACCGTTTTCCAGTCGAGCCAACCCATTCGTGCTTTAACCATAATATAGCTGCAGCGTCGTTCTTCCACGTAAAAACCAGTCCACTTGGTGTAAGTTGGCTTTCATAGCCCATGGACACTTATAAACAATTTTAAACGAGATCGTCACCCTTAGGGTCTATGATACTTCAAAGCCTGGCATACAGACTCTCTACCTTTCACTACGGAACACAACGGTTTTTAATGAAGGCATTCAAGATTTTTCTGCCACCAGGGCGGCGCCACTTTGGAATGAGGTGAAATTTTGTTAATGTATCTTTATGTTATATTAGTAATATTTTGTATTAATTAGATTAGAAATGAATAAACCAAACTACGGTTATTATTAAAAATAGAAAAATTTAAAAAATAGGTACTTATAAATGTGCAAAAAATTAAAGAGCAAACCGCTGAGACATTGTTTTGTGTATTAATATAATACTCTAGAAACTGATAAACATTTATTTAAAACTAACTTCTCAATTAAAAGATACTGTGTAACAAAAAACTTCACCTTAGTCCCAACTAGCGACATCTGGTGAGCGGAAGATTATTAGCCCTTATTGGTCAGAAATAAATGAGGTTGGTAGCAATCCAGACGGACTTTTAGAACGAAAAGAAGTCCTACCATTTAGAGAAATAGTATCGCAATTATTAGTTTCCCCTGCCATGTTATTAACGATGGGTATATTATAAAACTGTAACTTTATAGGCGCTTTAAAAAAATTTCAGCAAAAGTAATGTTTATGTCGATAAATAATAAAGCTATGAAAACACATATAGTAAATTGAGCGTTAAATAAAATTAGTACAATAAACGTACCAAACACACTATTTCTACGTTTATTCTGAGAAAGAAAATTTATTGAGTTGTTATAACGATAACATCTTAGCCCTCAACTTCCCTCACCGAAATTACCTCGTATGATTAAATGTTGGGATTCAGAAGACGAATGCTTGGTGCTCGAGATAAATTGCGGTAAAGAATACTGACAGCGTTTTGAATAAGGGGGAATACTTACTTCATTATAACACGTAGGCCTCAATTTATTTTTATAATTCTGAGAGAAAAATAACTAGCAAACATATATTAATTCATATTAATATTTGATGTACGTACTACATGATAGAGTCACGCTGGAGCACGAATGGGTCCGGAAAATCTGGGAAATAACACCAACACCATTATCAAAGTTCACAGATGAACATAGGTCTCCCCCATAAATTGCCTGATAAGAGGGAATTGCCTGATAGTTACCGTAGTTGTCTCGCTTGGTAACCGCAGTTTTTTTTAAATTGTTATCAGGACAAGCTGCTGCCCATCTCCTGTTTAAGTTTCACTCTGTCGCCTCTTACGACACCCACGGGATGGTATGGGGTAGTGGATATTCTTATACCGCCACTACACGTAGAATACTAGCGTGAAAGAATTAGTAAAATAAAGAGCTTTGTATGGTGAATAACGAGAACCGGAGACCCTTTTTGCTTATAAATTACATCACACTTCTCAGGGTCACCCTTATATGACCCTATATGACGATATGACACAACTATAGGTAATCAGGTGACTATGCGCTCGTTTGTAATCCTTACTTCTATAAAAATTGAATGTTTGTGTAGACCGTTACCATTATATCCTATTAAAGTCCCCTGCTGAAGATAGGCCTCACCCACACATTGCCTCATAGGGGGGATATTTGCCATAGTTGCCATGCTGACGATTTTGTTTTGTTGTTTCATTGTTATCATTCATACTTTAAACAAACAAGTATATTTAAATCTCCTTTTATGTTATGCTACTTATACGAAGTAACAAAAATAAACAACAATGATAGCACAATCACGATATTATAAATCAAACTAAGTTCATATTTGTTTACAACATGCCAGATGCAAGTTTGAATTTGGTAGTAACCAGTGACGTCACCCGCGGTGCCTTATACTACAAGTGAATTAGTGAACTGATATCTATCTAACGCTCTCCGAATCTACGCCGTGCAAGCGGACTTGAGTAAAATTTATTTTCACTCGAGTACCGAGTTAGACAAATTCACTCGATTAACTCGAGTGAAAACAGAGTTCGAATTGCATCACTACTATAAGAGTAAAGTCTGCGGTTATGTACTTTACTTTAAAAGTATTTTTGGTATCAAAATTAGTTATAATAGCAAAAAATTTTATACTTGTTTGTTTACAAGACAATAAAATAAAAAACTATTGGTAAATCCAATTGTGCATGACCTAAGCGCATTAAAAAAAATAAGTATAACATGATTATACGTAATTTTTTTAAAGTAGTATAAATACACACAATTTTTCACTAATAACCTTATTATTATACTTCCAATTTTCCAATAATTTTATGTCAAACTTCAATTTAAAAAAAAGTTCGGAAAATCCAAAAGTGCACGACTCATGATGCTCATATGATCATCATATCATCATTCAGGTCACTCCATAAAGTCCAAGACGTATTTAAGTATATTTATATATACATACTACTTACTTTTAGTGCGTAGTACTATTATTTATTCTGTGCTTTTAAAATATTGTAATAAAAATCAAGTATGTATCAAATTTGGTTTTTCGAATATTTTGTATTTGTACAGCGATCTTTTTGAGCACGAGCCGCTGCAAACAATCCATACAGTATCCACTCACGACGGCGGCTGAGCCCGAAGTGAGTGAGTGAGGCAGTCTATTTAGTAAAATAAATTATTACAAGGCTGCTCAAAACACCAAAATTCGGGATTTCTCCACCGAAAAAATTTAATTATAACTAAACAAAACAAAATTAAACTGTCATTTACATTCCTTGGCTTCCCACGTAATAGATGAAGAGATAAAAAAATAGATTGCTTGATAAATCAACACCATAAGCCACTAAAACCACTTTTTTATGTAAAAATAGCAATTCATCGATTTAAAAAAAAAATAGTAAGTTCAACAATCATTTAACTTTCTGACAATGTGCTTTTTATTTCATTTATACGAGTATGTACAATATGATTGTTAAATACGATTTCATGCGACAAAACGTTAGAATCTTGATTTTTAGGCCCTAGTAGAACATCCCACGCGCTTCGCGCTTAAGGCATGTAATATCGTCTTATCAATGCACAAGTGTTTAAAATAATATGGATAATATCATGCAGGTTAGTCAAATAATTCCACATTATCTATTTCTCCTTTGTAGTCGCATGGTATAATTGCCAATGACATTCGAAATTCGAAAATGATGAGTTTAATTAATTAATATAAGAGTACGTCTGTAATACAAGAGTTTACCTTTACACCTAGAATTTTGGAAAATCTATAAGATCTATTATTTATGATGAATTACCAAAAACAAATGACAAACACAGGTCTTAGAACCTTATTAGTATGTTAAAAGTGACAAAATATTAAAGTTTTATGTAATTAGTAAAATATAAATTAAATAATAGAAAGAATAAATATTAGGTCCTTACATAATTATGAAATTAGCGTTTTGTCGTACTGATCACTTTGATTTGAAATATCTCTTCTTTGGTTAAGAATTCCAAATTCAAATTTAAAATTCATTTAGTTGGTACATTTGAGTTTTGAAAACAGTCATTCATTTGTTTTTTCCTCATTATTTTTTTCTTTGGCGTCGCTTATTACCGCAAAATAGAAAACTTGAAATATCGGTATATTTACGAGTTCTATCGTGGTACCAGTGCTGCAGAAACAGCTCGAAGGATTAATGATGTGTTCGGCGCTGGTGTCGCTAAAGAAATTACGGTACGTTTTGGTTTCAATGTTTTCGTTCTGGATATTTCGATCTTCAGAACCAACCCGTGGACGGCCGGAGACCAAAGTGGAAAATGAAGAATTAAAGGCTATTGTGGAAGCGTATCCATCACAAAGCACTTCAGAGATAGCTGCAGTCTTCGGGATAAGTGATAAAACTGTATTAATCTTTGCCGGAACTACTAATAGGATTTTCCATCAATCTTAAAGTATCTTATAAATGTTGAATGTACCTACAACTTTGTTTTATACTATTAATTATTAAGTTATTCTATTTTATATACACATTTCTAACTCATAATATCGGTGAAAACTACTAGAAAATCGCTTTTAGTTTGTTTTAGGATATTTTGATATTCATATTTTAATTTTAATTTCTCAGTATTCCCGTTAGATACGGTAAAACTAATATTAATTTTGTAATCTATAGAATATAAGGAATAATTTCATTAAGTTTCCTAAAATCTCTGGTGGGCCCATTCTCCATACAAAAAGAAATTGTCTGCTTTTCAATTTAGATATATTTAATTTTACATAAATTCATAATAATATTTTCAATACTTATTTATTAATGTGAGTATGTATCTGTCTATCCTGTGCCTTGTTCATCAAGTTTTTTCCGCTGTATCCAACACTTCATCGACCCATTTTTCTTTTGGCCTGCCTTTTGCAAGTGTTCCAGCTGGTCCTTGCCACTCGATTACCGATTTTGTCCATCTTTGGTCTGGAATGCGTGCTAAATGTACTGCCCATCGTCATTTCAACCTTTGACCATGATGGAGAACATCTGCCACTTTTGTTTTGTTCCATAATTCCGAGTTCCTTACTCTGTATTTCAATTTTATGTTGAGAATTGTCCTTTTAATCCATCTTTGATATTTCGCGATCTTCTCACTGTTGTGTTTATTAAATATCCATGTTTGGCATCCATAAGTGAGGCAGGTCAGTATATAAGAGTCTATTATCTTCTTTTGAGATGTATAGGTAGAGTCCATTTTAGGATCTCCTTGTAGGTCTAAATTTTACAATTGTTATTATTCTTCTTGGATTTCGTCAACGTGTCTTGTTCTTTTGAATGATATTGGTTTACCGAGATACACATATTTGTCTACATATTCTAATGGAACGTTGTTCACAATTATAGGTAATTGGGCTCTTTTCGTCATTACTTTGGTTTTAATAGTGTTTAGTTCTAGGCCTACATTTTGACTGGAGGTGTTTATCTCGCTTACCATCGACTCTATCCGTTTTGCCGACTCGGAAAATATTACTATATCATCTGCAAATCTAAGATGACTGAGGTAATTCCTTTTATATTAATACCCTTATTTATCCATTTTAAGCCTTGAATGATGTGTTCCAATACTGCTATAAAGTTTTTTGGTGAAAGTGGATATCCCTGTTTCACTTCCATTGCGAATGCGGGGCTGGTTCGATCTAATTTGACTTTACTAGTACTCTTATGGTAGATATTTTTTAGTATGGTTATGTATTGTTGGGAAATATTTTGGTTTTTTAGAGCTTTACAAATGCTGTTGTGCGAGATAGAGTCGAAAGCCTTAACAAATTCGATAAACATCAAAAATAGTGGTTTACTAAATTCGTTACATTTTTCTATTACCTGTTAACAACGTAAATATGATCGATGGTACATTATCCCTTACGAAAGCCGGTTTGTTCAATAGGTTGATATTTTTCGATATCTGGACTCAATCTTTCTTCTAGGCAAGAAGCAAAAAGCACATAAACGGTTGGTAGTAAGCTAATAGGCCTATAATTTCTAACGTCTTATATAGTAGTATAATATCAGTTGCCAACCAGCTTTTCGGTAGCTTTTGCGTTTCAAGAAAGTTTCAGATTTAAATGGGGTTACTAATACCTGATAAGCTGCTTTAATTGCCTCGTTTGAGATATTGTCGGACCAGACAATATCTCAAACGGGGCAATTAAAGCACTTTTATGGTTTTTAAGTTTTTCAATTTCCTTTATTATTTGAATTTAATTCAATGGGGTCACCGCCTCCTTTGGTTTTAGTTCCATTTTTTTATGAAATTCTACAGCAGTAGATGATGTATCGCTGTATAGTTTTTGGTAGAAGGTCGTGGCGGTGTTCACTATATGGCTCCCTGATGTTGGAGTTTGCTTAAGGCACATAATCCAAGGTTTGCTGGCATTTAATTGACTGTATGTTCTTTTTCTGCTTCCTGTTGTAATTGGTCAGAGTGGTAAATGGTCTTTTATTTTGTAAATGATGACGTCTTTTTATAAGCAACTTTGTTTCTTCTCTCAACACATCTTTTCGCCGTGTATTCATTTTAATTTTTGATTTTGCCAGACAGCTTTTTATGTTGCTCTCTATTTTATTGTAGTAATTATCTACACTTTCATTTTCTTGGTAGAGCAAATTAAATTTTTTCAGATTCTCTACATATATGTCTATTTATTTTTGTGATGTTAATAAGCTAGGTGTATTGCAGTATTTTGTCCTACTAGATTAAGATTTTACTATTTTTATTGTGCCTTTTACCATCCTGTGATCACTGGGATAGTTGAGGTTATTAATGACTTCTATATTTGTAAATTATTTGGGGGCATTTGAGAGAATATAATCGATCTCGTTTTTTGCCTTCTTGTCAGAAAATATCCACGTCCATTTTGTTTTCAAATTTTTCTTAATTATTGTGTTAATTATTGTGAGTTTTTTTGGTACGCGAATTCGATTAATTGTTCGCCTCTACTATTTCTTTTTGCTGAGAGAGGGCGCGGCAGCGCACAGTTAACATTAGCTCTGTAATAAAAGCAATTATAAATTACAAATAGTGAATTTTAAATAATAAGCAGTGATTTAAATACAAAGTGAATCAAAACTGAAAAAGTGAAGTAAAGTTATAATAAGAAAAAAAGGTTAAAAAACTGTATCTAAAGTGAATTAAAATTTTATGAAAAAGTTATAACCTCAAAATAACACAAACTACACGTTTATATTATATTAAAAAAAGACAGCCGTCTATCGGGAAGGGATGAAAAATTTTCCTTAACTAGGGCGCTTTATATATTTCTACATATAAACAATAGAAGAGCTAACTTTAATGCTGAAAAAAATTCAAGATGAAATGAAATTACAAAAAAATGAACTAAAGAATATGAAAGAAAGCATCACTAAAACAATTAACGATAACTTAATGGAAACATTCAAAAATTTATAAAGTCGTTATGTTTTCATGAAAAAAAAATTCCAGCACAAGACAATCGCATAAAATGACAGAAAAAGAAACATTATCCTGTTTGGAATACAAGAAACTGAATATAAATTATCATGACTTAGAACCAATTATTTTGAAAATATTTCATGATAATATACAAGGCTCATACGATTGATATATTTTATAAGAATTGGTAAAAAAGGAGAAAAACCGAGACCCATAGAAATAACCCATACAATTATGAGTAAAAAACGCTTTGTTTAAAAACCTTCGAAATCTTGAAAAAACCTTATGTTATATTAAACCCTTACCTATTTCTGAAAACAAATTGCAGTGCTTGTATTGCTGTGTTTAGGTCTGAAGGATAAAGAGAGCCAGTATAATTACAGGCTGTGAGGCATTCCACCTTAGTAGATCTAGCACCAAATCCACAGAAGTAATTGTTGATAGCGTTAATGATGATGGCCCAGAAGATACAGGTAATAATGTTTAGGACATGTTAGATTAAATAATCTTAAAATTTTATGTTTTATTACAGGACGAGTGACTGGCACTGGGCAAGCTGTTGCAGAACGTATACAAATATGACTCATAAATACTGCTTTTACTAAATTATCTCTATTAATGTGTGAATTGAAACAAAAAATTAAACATCTCAATTTATTTATTATTTTAATTTGCAAATAAAATTAATGCATCTTATATCTTGTTACCCAAATACAAGAGACGCCTCAGCTTGCACTTTGGCGACCACTGCTTGCAGTTGAGTTGCAGCTGCCAGCATCTGCAATGAAAAATATAAATAGATTGAGAAATGCTTGCTAATTCTCTCTAGCATGCTGGTGAATCTTCAGGATAATGTATGCTATAGCATAAATTAATTACACGCAACATCTTTCAATAGATTTGTCTCTTTTTGTCTTATTTGAAAATTAAATTAGACAAAGCGAGACAAGTATATTGACTCAATTTATATAGAATTGTAGGACCTCTCTATGCATACGTATGTATGTAATTACTCTTAGCAAGAAGTTGACATTGACTGAGACATTGACAATTTTGACATTAACACCATAATATTGCAAGGAGGCAAAATTTTATGTCCTTAGATATTTAACAAGTTTGTTCAATTCTTAGAAACGGTAAAAGCTGCTTGTAATTTACTATGAAACATGTTTTTATAAGATAAGGTTTCTATTGTTTCTGTACAATTTTCAAAGAAAATAAATTATTTTATAAAATTACTATCTATGTTGAGACTACAGCCGCAGAAAATTTGCATTACGATGGATCATTCGCATTGGACGAAGCCTCACAAATAATGATTTCGTTTAATGTATAGTATATTAACATGCGTAAATGTTATGTATTATACTATTATTGTACATATGTTTATTAGAGTATTTAGAGGAACATACCTATAAAGGTACAATAAACCTATACTTTAGATGAGCAATATTTGTATGTAAATATGTATAATAGAATGTATAAAGAAGAGCCGTGGTAGCTCAGATGGTTAGCGCTCGCTGTAAGTTACACAGTACGCGAGCAACCCGGGTTCGATCCCCGCCGGCACCAATGAAATTGTTAATTGCAATTTTAAGTGCTGATTTACCAAGTGCTCAGCGGCGAAGGAAAACATCATGAGGAAACCTGCATGTCTGAGAAATCAAAAAAAAAAATATTTCGAAGACATGTGAAGTTCGCCAACACGCATTTGGGCAGCGCGGCGGACATTTCCTTGCCCTAAAACCCTCTCAGAAATGAGAGGAGGCCTGTGCCCAGCAGTGGGACGTATATAAGCTGTAACTTTACTTTACTTTTATGTATAATATGAGTATATTTCATAGTTACCTATTAGATTAAAATAAGATATTAGAAACCAATTTTCTCAGAAACGGGTCTAACGATTTGTTAATATTTTTATATTTTTATTTATATTTTTACTTTCGAAGATTATCTTAATGGTTGTCAGCACTAAGAAAGTTATAATGTTTCTTCTAACGCCGAGCAAAGCTCTTTCGTCCTGGTACTTAGTTGTTAAATAACTTGTTAAGAAGTTTTAACTGCGCAGTTTGTAGTAGATAAAGTTTTCTACACAATATTACAATAAAATCAAAATACGTAGGTACTAATCAGTGTCATTTTTAGGGTTCCGTAGTTAAGCAACAATGAACCCTTATAGTTTCGCCATGTCCGTCCGTCCGTCCGCGGTTTTGCTCAGAGACCCTAGGTGCTACAAATCTGTAATTTGGCATAGTTATATATATATTAATCACGCCAAGACAACTGTGAAATAAAATCTTTAAAAAAAATCATTTTTATTTTGGGTGCTTCCCATACAAGTAAATGGAGGATGATTTTTTTTACCCGTGTATTTCATCATGGGGGGTACCGTTGGATAGGTCTTTAAAAACATTGGGAGTGTGGAACAAAATCTTTTCGATTCAGGGGTCTGTTTGCGAAATATTTAGCTTTAAAGTGGTATTTTTCATTAGAGTCATGTGTCCCCCCCCCCCTACCAACTAAACCGCTGTTTTGGACATGTGAAAAGTTTACACAATAGTAGTACATATAATGAAGTTAAAAGTAAAACCATCACAGCTAAGTAGAATTAAGAAGTTAACGAGTAATAGTCAGACAACTTATAAAATGCACTTGGATTAGTAAAATTTCGTTACAACTCCATAGAAAATGACTTAAAATTAGCTGCATTAATAACTTTGTATCGTTATTGTAAACTATTAAACATTTATGAAAACGACTTATACAGTATGCATTACTACTAATAGCTTTACTTTTTCATTTGCAGGATAGATAGGGTATTATTATCAAAATTGAAGTTTTTAATCTTTTAAGGCTGATTTGAAGACAAGTCGTTCAGTTACGATCTTCCTGTTTGGGCCCATTTTTAGTGGTTATAGCGGTCACCGCGAACTCAAGCCAGGAAGCAAGCAAGGAAGCCCACATATTGTGACGAGGCAATTACGGAACCCTACTTCGTGTTCAATGTGCGTGGCTCGACACGCACTTGGCCAATTTTGTTTTACTTTGATATAGCGCTTATTAACTACACTCCTTCTTCAAAACAAAACAGAAATAGAAACAAACTTTTTATTCAATATAGATTATAAATAATACTTATTGAAAGTCACTCTTTAAACATGTTTATATAGCAATCATGATTTAGATGTTACACATTAATTATATACTTTTTAATTATTTTACTTATCTAATACAGTGCGTGTTAATTTATTATGTCAATACAATATTTTTCAACAAGAACAAGGGTTTCCTCCAAATAATGCCACAGCATGGCCTAAACCAAATGGATGGTAACTCTGGTAGCAACGTAATTTTGTTAGAATGTGATATTATTTCACGCGATCGAGAAGACGCGACATTTTCTTGACCACGTTGTAGGTACTCAGTATTTTATTATAAAAATATAAATAAATATATAATTTGGCTGTAAACACAGTTAAGTGAATATTAATATCGTCGTATAGTCGTCATCGCGTACGTCGTCGGTGGCTGCACCAATCATTAGCGCAGGCAGGACCGAGTGCGGTGCCTGCCCTGAAGATGTTTACGCAGGCTATAAAGTGACCCGGACGGCGGCGGCGGCGAGTAAAACGTTCCTCAAGCGTATTCAATCTAGCAAGGATAGCATTCAGCATATCCTTGTTCGACTCATGCTTGCGTTTATGAGGCGAGATTGTAGTTCAGACATTTTAAGATTTATAAACCGAACACTAAACAATGAAAACTACTAAAACGTTAAAATCTAATTACGACACTAATCTTCTTAATTTTAATGTTAGTCAGGTGTTCTAAAAGCGAGTAGGCGATGAAGCACTATACCACTTCTGATATTATCGACCAGAATAAAATTCAAATAAAAAATACACTCAAAACAGATCTTGTATTATAAACATCTTATTACATTTTACAATATTAATTATTAATTAACAATTTAAGTGAATAGCTAATTCATAGCACGTCCGCTCTCCGACCGTTCGAGCCAAAGTGCTGCTGCAACCGCAACCAGCTTTTGGGCAAAACCCCACCGTCTCGGTGACGCAACCATAAGCCACACCCTCTGTTTAGTCATCATCGTGTTACAATTAGCGATGGGACTCGAGTGAAATTTTTTCTCAGGTCACTCGCCAGTGACAACCTAATCACTCGAGTGCCACTCGAATGAAGATGAAACTCAGTGACTTTTTTCACTCGAGTTACTCGCCTGTCAAAATCTAATAACACCATTGTTTTCTACGATTTGTAAAGGTCATAAATCTTGACAAATCATTTTGATTCGAGTTTAAGATTTTTTTGTTTCTGCTTAGTAAGCGATGCATTAGGTCTTGCAAGCTGTAGTTGCTGAAAACGCCGTTTCTTTTATGTAGAATTGGAATTGACAGACGTGGAAGCAGAACTCTTACCTTCAGTAGTTTAAGAACACGCATGAGATGAACTTGACTCACCCTAGTATCCTTATACTGAATCTGATGGTTATTCTCCATATATGAGAAATCAAGAAGGTAGTATTCCCAAAGTCTTTGTAATTTTCTTGCACAACTTAAAAATAACTGTTTTTGCTAAACATTTCTGTCGTAAAAGTTCCAAAAAGCTATCTATCACTCATTTCTACTCTCACTAATAGCAAACAGTCTTAAATAAACATATTACTAAAACAAACAACTCACTCAAACAAATTTGTACTTAATTTTAAATGGAAGATAAATCAGCTAAACCTGTTTTAACTTGAATTTCTCACTCGAGTAGGTCATTCAAGTTGACTCGAGTCACTCGTAATCCGAGTAGTCATAAATTTTACTCCAGTTCGAGTAAAATAAAACTACTCAGTGACTCGAGTGAAACACAACTCGAGTCCCATCACTAGTTACAATATTATTATTGCTTAAAAGACGACACTCAAATGTCAATGTTTTGAAAAGCAATAATTACCAACGATATGTTGGGTGATTTTGAGTTATAAACATCATTGAAATTCATTCCTCAACAGATGGAGGCCCATTTTCAGTAGTGGGTGATTGTAGATTACTACAAGGGTAGATTACTACTGTGATGACGATGTCCGTCGAAACCCTTGGCCGAAAGTCCTTGATTTTGTGTAGTAGAACCTTAATTCATTTTACTTGTTCAAATAAATCCTGCACTAACCTTATTTAATTTGTACTATTACAATTGCCTGGCAGAAAAGTTTTTGATTTCTATTTAGATCATTTTACCTATATGAGGTATAGTTTCAAAACCGCATAGTCCATTTTTCAAGTAGCAACATTTTATACGTCTAGTAACTCATATTTTATATTACAGGTTAGTGTTTAGTGAACCGATCAAAAGTAACTTAGTCCAATAGAAATATTATGGTTGAATCAAAATCAGCAAAGTCCTAACCCAGTTATTTCAAAACCAGCATTGTCAATTCGGCCAATCAGATGCCACACCGTGATATGTCAAAACAGTATGGCGTGAGCCGGTGTAAGAGTCGATTTGGTGAAGGTGCATATTAAATAAAAGTAAATAATAAATAGTAAACGTGTAAATTTTATAGTCAAAGTGCATAAATTCCAACAATGGATAAATCACCAAAAGTTGTCGAACGAATTAGAGCGAGAAAACGACTTAGTGATAAAAAAAATGTGGCGAAATTAGAGCGGTAAGTTAAGTTGGATTTACTGATTTGGATCCTTACAACTTATGTACCTACTTATGTTTTGTTGGTGTCGGTAAAATACAGATTCTATTTGTAAGTGCTTTTACGTGATCTTTTAATAATAACAATTATAATAAATTAGTTTATATTACATGTGTATAGATGTTTATATTGAATAATATGTAGGTACTATGAATACTACAAAGACAAGCTTACGGGCGTACTTTTAACGAGATCGTCAGTGATCTTCTCTTGTAAAACGTAATACATTAAAGTATACTCAAGTTTCTTATCTGTATGTAATTTAATAATATATGTATAATGAGGTTAATAATGTTTGTTACTATATTTTGTACTATATTTTACTATATTTATATAGTTTGTTATATAGTTTGATGTTTTTTTTCAGATACTCTGCAAAGAGCTTACCAGATCGTCCAAATTGTATTCACAAAAAGACATATGAATGTAATTCATTGACAATGAGTGATTTGATCGATTTTCATACATGTTTTTACAAACATAGGGATAAACGTTCGCAAGATGCATTTATTCTTAAACACATGACAATATCAAAAGTGGCAAGGTATCGTCCTAGAAAATCCAAATACGTGGGGAGGAATTCAAGTAATAAATATTATATACGTTGTAAGTCAATTAAAAAGAAAAAAAGAGTATGTCAGAACACATTTCTTGCTATACTGCGTATTAAAAGATACCGTGTGGAAGCAATTGCTAAAAGATTTCATAATGAAGGTGTCTTATCAGAGGAGCGTCGTGGGGGAGACCATAAGTCTCATTTATACTCAGCGAGGCAAAAAGCAGTAATAGAATTTATTAAGAAATTGAATTGCTCTGAGCCACATTACTGTCGGGGCAGTAGTGAAAGACGTTACTTACCCGCCGAACTAAGTATTAACAAATTATTCAAAATATATAACAATAGCCAGGCAGACAGTTTTTTGAAGGTAAAAAGAAGCTATTTTAGAAACATATTTAATACAAAATTTTACTTAGGATTCGGCTCACCTCAAACGGACGTATGCTCTGTATGTTTACAATATACAGAAAAAATCAAAACAAGTGTTGACGAGAAAGTGAAAACAGATCTAATGATTCAAAAACGATTTCAATCCAAAATTGCCAAAGCTTTTTATACTTACTTGAAGGATCAAACACCAAACGTTTCGATTATATCTTTTGATTGTCAAAAAAATATGCCACTTCCAAAAATTCCAGATCAAAGCACATATTATTCGCGACAATTTTACGTTTATAACTTCACTATTGTTACTGGGTCATCAAACACAAAATTAAATGAAAATAATACTTTTAGTTACATCTGGACGGAAGATACTTACGCCAAAGATTCTAACTTAATAGCTTCTGCAGTATTTTACCGATTAAACAATACATCATTTTCACTACAAATAGATACAATCAGATTAATGGCCGTTGGGTGTGCTGGTCAAAATAAAAATAATTGGAATGTGTCAGAAATGGATGACCACAGCACCCATACATATTAAGAAAATAGAAATAATCTTTCCTATAGTGGGACACTCATTTCTGCCTCCCGACCGCTTTTTTGGCAGAACAGAAAAAGAATTTCGAAAACGAGACACAATATTGGAACCTTGTGAGTATATAAATATAATAAAAGAAAATGCAACTATAATTGAAGTCGGAAAAGATTGTCTCGTCCAAGATTGGAAGGAAGCTGTTAAGAAGATCATATAAACACCCGGTCAGTGGCATATCCCTTTTATGAAATGCAAACTATTCATTATAAAGCGATCTAAGTTGTCTTTTGAAAATACAGTAATTAAGGACGAAATAAATTATATGATTGACACGGCAGTTTTCAGAAGTGTTTGTAAAAAAAATAAAAGAACATCCGAAATTGATGCTCAAAATATGCAAACTATGGGAATCATAAAATCAGCAAAAGTCAGAGATGTCACTAAACTATTAACATCTCATTTTGGTGATTCCTGGAGACTATTTCCAATTTTATCCTTTTATGACAAATTAATACCACAAAATGTAGAAGCAGATGTTGATCAACAAAAAGATAAAGAAAATATCTGCGAAGAAAATGTGGACCTACCTGATGTTCGAATTTAATTTTTTTTTTAAATAAAGCTATAATTAATTATCTTCGTATTATTTTTGGTCATACATTCCGTATCCACTTTATGCATAATCTTATCGTTGGCATACATTTTCACAAAGTATCAATTTGTGTAGTCGTACTATAGCCTAAAAGTAGCATTATCAAAGTCAGCAATGTCCATTGACATTTGTTTCAAAACAGCAATGTCCATATGAATGATTCAAAACCGCAAAGTCCATTATGTTTTCGTATTTTTCAATTTTAGAGCTACTGTTGTGCTTATTAACAATAATTGAGAGTGGATCATTCATTATTCGGTTCATAATATGTCAAAATTGAACTCGTAATGTTAAGTTTTAGGGGAAAAGGTTAATACGCTAGTATATTCTAAGTCTATGGGTTAAATCAATATTTTACTAATTCGTTAACATCGGACTTTGTTGTTTTTTGAAACTATACCTCATATGTCAAACATGCGTTACATCTGGATGCGTCATTTTTTTCAAACGCAATTATATTATAATGAGCTTTAGGTAATTTTACTTGTTTTATAATAAAAATTTTATGTCGGTAAGTAACTTTTACCTGTTTGTGATTTTGATGAAATTATTACTAACCGACACTATTTCATAAAATAAGGAGAAAATTCATAATCTTTAAATGCAATTTAAAAAGCCTTTAATATGCATCTAAAATTCGTTGGAATCGAGTAGTTATGACTAATTGTCGATTTTTGTACGATTTTTTTTCTAAAAAACAAACTTTAAAATGCTCTAGTGTAAAGTTGTCAACATGTCAACTTTCAAGCGTCGATTTATTTATATTGGAAAATATTTACTTTTAAATGGTGAATACTAGAAGTAAAAATTGGAATTAACATAGTTAGTGCTACCCGAGAAAATGAAAAAGAACTTTACACGTTTTATGAAAAAATATGAACTTGCCTCCTTTAAAAGCTTTGACTATACGAGAGTATGAGTGTAAACATTTGGATTTTTTATTGTTGATGTTTGGACATTTATTTACTTATACATATTATATTGAAGAGAACGCCATTACAACGCGCGTAATTAACTCGAACTAGTTTGAGATGCTTACCCCCGTGTCATTTGCCGTGTTTCTCCCGCGCACTCACTGCAGCCACTTGTATGAATGAGCCACGCGCTTTTTATACATACAATGCAGCTCGCATCGCGCCAGCGTTTGCAGTCTGGCCAAGTTTAAGTTAAATATCGCACTAGAACTAGCAAGACCCAAGTGTTATGTAAGATATTTAAAAAAATCTACTCGTAAAGTCTGCTACTCGAGTCATAGAAATTAAAGCAAAATTTAAAATTTGTTTAGTATTTTATAGATAAGGGTCGAAAAAATTTTATAATTAAGGGTCGAGAAAGAGTGAATCACAAATACGATTTTTTTTTATAGAATAAGGGTGACAAACAAGCACACAGTCACACAGTTGTAAGTGGATGCTGTGGCCCATAGACATCTACATTTATCATCGATTAAGAATCTAAATGCAGATGCGTTGTCACTCCTGAAGACTAAGATGGAATGCTTCGTTTCCAGTAAAAAGGATTTCGGGTTCTCTACACTCGCCATATGAAACACAGCAGCATTAAGCTGCTATTTTACGCTGGTATTCTTTGAGAACGTGGTCCTACCCCGGTCGAGTCGACCCATTCGTGCTACAACCATAATATAGCTGCAGCGTGGCTCTACCACGTTACGTTTTAAATGAAGAGCGACTAACCCAGTCAACTAACCAAGAGTGCAATGAAAATATACTGGTTTCAATATTACCATTTAATACTAATTGTATAAGAAAAAAAAATTAATGGAGAACCAATTCTAAAGCCAGAATGCGTCAAAAGGTACAATGAGAACAAAAAAGGAGTGACTATAGCGATCAAATGACATCTTATTTTTCATCAAGCAATACCCTTTATCATGCCCAGTTTTGGTTGTTTTGTGGTGTGTTGATTATTAGAAGATTGCTCTGTTACTATTCATTTAGTGAATCCAAATTATTTTGTGCCTCTGATACAATAAATTCAATTGAGTGACCATAATAAAAAGACACGTTTTATCAGCGTACAAAGTTACATCCCCACTTAAGCTTATCTATAGGGGTCCTAAGATAACTATCTCAGTCCTAAGTTCTAAGATAAGCAAGAACTTCGTGTTTTACCTGTTTTTAATACTTGTCAGCGATTACTTAAATAAAGTTTGAAAATAGCTAGTGCAGTGTTAGTTAAACCAATGTTAGCAAGTTTATGTATTAGCAACTCATGGCTTACTGTATCAAAAGATCTATAAATACACCAAGCGCGATTTTCTTCCTGTTTAAATTGAGCTTTATTTTCCTTTAAGGTCTACTGTAGCGATAGTGTATTTGATTTGGATCTAAAACCATATTGTTTCTTACTAAGGAAATTAATTGACTGTAATATAAATAAATAAATTGATTGTAAATAATTCTTTCGAAGATTTTTGGGAGTACCGCTAGTACTGATATAGGACGGTAATTTCCAGGGTCTAATTTTGATCCAGATTTGTAGATTGGGGTGATTTTAGCAATCTTAAGATTGTCAGGGAAACACTCCTATCTTTAGAAATTTATTAATTCAGCCAGTTAATTCTTCTATTATTAAACTTTTGACGCATTTTCTTGCTTTAGGACTAATGCCGTCTAAGCCTGAGATAATGTTAGTGTTTAGGTGCTTTTCAATTATTGCAAAAATTTCATCTACTGTTGCTGGTGCTATATGGCCAAGTTTTTGTGAGTCAAACCCAAAATCACTCTCATTTTTATTACTGTAGCGTAAGTAAGGTTTTTTTTTATTTGATTTGCTAAATTCGAGCCAACACTGGCGAACAATCCATTAAAACATTCACAGACTTCATCTGTTTTAGTTAGTATAAGTCCATTTTGATTCTTGAACTTACTTGGGAATGTTGATTCTTTTAATTTATTATTAGATAGATTGTTAATCAAACTCCACAATTTTACTGGTTTATTTTTGCAATTTTTAAATGTTTTAAAGTAGCTTTATTTTTCTTTATATTTTCTGTGACTTCATTTCTTTTCTCTATAAATTTATTTTTTAATAAGATTTTTGGGGTTCTGTTTATATTGTTTCCATAGAATATTCCTGGTATTAAGACAATAACTGCTCGGGGCAAGCTGAGCAACAAGACCAAAGCGACCTCTGCCACGCTATCCGTGAATTTCTGCGACATCGGGGTACTTCACTCGAACCTAAACGCCGTCCACTACTATCTCGAGATGGCGAAGCCGGCTTTGCTCTTTCTGACCGAGACGCAGGTGTCCTCTCCGGCTGATACATCGTATCTCTCCTACCCGAGGTACAAATTGGAACACTCCTTTGTGCCTCGGGCTGGAGTTTGCGTATACGTCAGAGAGGACATCTGTTTTTGACGCATCGGCGGTCTTGAAGGTTCGGACCTGTCCATCCTTTAGCTACGCGTAGATAGCGACGTCTACGAGTGTCTCTATAAGTCCCATAGCGGTAATACCGAAACAGACCGATTCATCGACCACGTCCAAATAGCTACAGATTCCTTGCTACAGCAGATCCCATCCGCAGAGATCGTGATCCTCGGGGATTTTAACGCCCACCACGCCGAATGGCTTGGTCCACGTTTAACCCATCAAGCAGGGAGATCTGTTTATGACTCTGCCTTGGCATATGGTCTGACACAACTGGTTACTTTGCCTACGCGGATTCCAGATGTAGAGGATCATGCACCTTCCCAATTGGACCTTCTGCTGACCTCTCATCCGTACGGATATCAGGTCTCCGTCGACGCCCCTCTTGGCTCCTCTAACCATTGTCTAGTCCGGAGTGTGGTGCCACGCTAACATCGCGGTTGCATTCTGCAGATCGTCGTCGTGTTTGGGACTAGAGGTCGGCCGATTGGAACGAGATGCGGTCGTTTTTTGCATCCTACCCTTGGGGGCGGGTTTGCTTCTCGCCCGATGATCCCAACAAAAAATAACTTCCTCCATATTTAAAAAAAAGTATCGTTATAGAACATGGGGGTCTGTAAACGCTCACAACAATGAGGTGCTCAAACTCAACACATGCCATTTCTACAGTTCTCTCAACAGAGAGGCTCACAATATCTTTAAGTTCTATACATGATAATTATTTACTAGCTAATATTAAGGAGCCACCTCTTATAACCGTTTCTCTATTGAAATAACTGACCACCTGGTGAGTACTGAAGTTAAACATTAAATTATAAGATTTTAATCAATTTTCAGTAATACATAAAATATGAATATTGTTGCTATTGAAGAACAATTCAATTTCAAGCTCTTTGCCTATCATGCCTTTTATATTTTGATGCACCAGGTGTAAACAATTTTTTTTATCATTTTGTGGAGTCATACAATTAAGGATTTGTAAGCAACATTGTAAATTATTTAAATTATTACAACTGCTAGAAATTACCTCTATTGTTTAATTTTCTTATTTAAATAACTTGAAGCTAATTTCAGATTGCATATCATTATGCCGCTCAAGAGAAGCAGTCTGGGTAGCCAAGTCCTTGGATGAGTTAACATTTATAAATATTAAGATAGCACATTTGATATCTGTCTTTAATTATATTTGGAGAGGTAATAAATATCTCTAGTCAAAAATTAGTTAAATTATTTATGTCTATTAAATTAATTCTATTATTATAATTATTACAATTAAATGTAAAATTTAAAAAATTATTACATGACAAATTATTCATTAAATTTTTTAAATCGAATCTTATTTTATTTACTTGTGGCTAACCCAGTATGCAATGTAAACAAGATAATTTTATGTACCTACATTTAAAGTATTTAGTAATCAATATATTTGATAAATTGATTTTTGTTTACATTGCCTTTTCTCTCAACAAGAATTATTAATGTGCTGTTAGGGCAAAACTTGCCAGCTAAATCTTTATTCATTATATGACTAAAGAATGCTCCAGGCATGCAATAATTACTGATTAGCTGTAGCCTTTACTAATCCTTGATGTTGCTTTGTACCTTCACTATGTTGGCGCCTAGTTCGAGTGCTGCGCCTGTTCTCTGGACCGGATGGTGTATCAAGGGTTGCGAAAATCAGAACAACAAAAGGATTATGCAACGACCCCTAGTCAAACTGTGTCCTCTTACTTCATACGAAGAAAGTATTGGTTGAAAGTGTTCTTTCAACGGGTGGAAATATGTCGAAGCGCCTGTTAATGTGAATTAGCAAAAGCTTTGAAGTGGCATTCATCTGTCACAGGACAATTTTATCTCTCTTGTATCGTGGCGTACTAGCAGTAGCAGTCTTGTCAAAGTAAATATATTAAAATAATTTAATTATCACATCTTTTATTTGCCACCGAATGTTAACTAAAGACAGTCTTAATACTTATCATAAATGAAAAATCTTTTGAAGTGTTTATATTTATTTTAACAGACAGAAAATTATATTTTGAACATATAGGTGTCACGCCAATTTAACCTGTGACACTGCTGAACTGATAAATGATAATGAATGTTATATAATAAGCTACCCAATAACTTAAAAATTAAATACCAGATTATTTAAATTAATATTGTATGAATGGTTAAATCTTTCATAGCATTAAGGATTTTGACAGCCATAAATGTTAATGTATAAAAAATTACATGCAATGTTTAACCGTAGCAAAATATACTGATCTTTAACGTTTTGTAAAATATTAGGTATTAATACCATATTTTATGCAAATAAAATATTATTATTAAACAAAGAAAACTTATTAATTACCACTAAAATCCGCAGTTTCCGCTAAATGTAAATTTTAATGTAGGTACTTTTCATCATGTGTTAGTGCGGTATAAAAATAATACCCGAATTTAAAGTGAGCAAGTTGCGTAACCTTTACAGATCCCAACCTCTCCGTTTCGCGTTTGAAATATGCGTGTCATAAAAGCATGAAAGTGATTTTACGATACGCATACAAATACGCATTAATATATTATGGGTAGACGACCTGATGACGCATGCGAGGTGTCAGTATTTGAAAGTAAACATAGTGTGGCTCAGGACCGGCTCGTCTATTTCGGTGAGGTTCATATCCGTGCTTACTGTTCATACTCGATAACGCGCTTACTGTTCATACTCTATAGCTTGATTATGTATGCTCTAAGTTGCCGGCGTGATATGTCGATCTTTGTGATTAATTTTTTAAAGATTACATCAAAGTCACTTAGTGGAATTTCAGCAATAACCCATTAGATGTTTGTGTGATTTCTGTTTCGAAATTGCTTGCACTTCATGAGCATAGTCCATCTTTATTGTCAAAACCCAAAAGGAAAAAAGGAATGTTGTACAAATGCAATAAAGGCACGTATCACCTTGCTCAAAGGCAACCACAGAAAGCTAGAAAATACAGTCAGTCTGAAAACAAATACTATAGGTAACGATTAGTTAGTAATATTGTAATATGTACTATGGACTATGGGAAGTTATCAGAAATAATAAAAGTAACAATAATTTTAAGTGACATAAAATTGTAAATTAACCTGATTACATATATGATACAAGACTGGTCAATGTTTATTTTTATTATTTATTTCATGTTAATTTACCACATAATATTATGCAAATTAAATAACAATTTTTTAAATTCAACTCATTATTAATAACAATACAATCAAAATTAAATAATTACAGACTGTTAATTCTAACTACGTATTATCATTCTTCTGCTCGCTGAGCTTAATCTATGATGATGACAAAATAGCCGTGTATTTATTAACAAAGTTATATTAAAATGTTTTTATTTGAATAATAGTACTTAAATTCTTAAAATATCCAGTTTTAACTAATTCTTTCACTTACTAAACTTAGATTAATAGATACATAAATTACATAATATATATAGTAGGTGCATTATAGTGAGTGTAGAAACGGACACCGTTTTAACTGGTTTCGAGTATTTTATATTAGTCCTCAGCTGTGACAACGCATCTACATTTTGATTCTTAATCGAGGATAGTTGTAGGGTCTATAGGCCACAGTATCGACTTAGCATCAGGTGGATAGTTTTTGCGGTTGTTATTCTTATTATATAACAAGTGATAAAATTAAAATTTTGTACAACCGACTTCAATATAAATAAAATGAGAACATTATTAATGTAGTGAAAGTCAATTAAATACACATTATTAGGGATAACTCAAAAACCACTGGTGAGATTTTGATCAAATTCATATGGGACTACATGAGAACCACCAGCTTTCAAATTAAAAAAAAACATCAAAATCGGTTCACCTAGAAAAAAGTTCTTAGATAACACACATAAAAATACAATCGAATTGAGTATCTACTTCTTTTGAAGTCGGTTAAAGAGACTCGGTATGTTTGAAAAAAAAATTATGGGTTCCACGCGAGCGAAACAGCGGGCAAAAGCGTGTAATTGAATACTTGTTTCTAAAAACTTGTGTTTCGGTTTATCATAATAGTTTTAAAGCGAAAATACAAGTCTTGTAATACGTAAGTCGTTGTAGTTAAAGGTAAAAACACTAGCTGTTTAAAATAACTGTTTAAAATAAATAATTGTAAATTTCATAATATGCGAGTAACAGGTTCGATCACTGGCGTCAACCATTGAAGCATATGAAGTACAAGTTTAAAACAATGTCAATACTAATCTTTAATCATGACATTTATAGGACAACTTTTAAAAAGTTATGTTAAAAACTTGTATCAAAACTTGTTTAAGGGTGTAAATCAGGAGTAAAAAGTTTTAAATAACCACAAGATAACAGGTTTATTACTATATAATTAATGGATTGCTATCATTCATGTCATTATGTACATTGTACGTATCAATAATAAAACGAAATATTGATTCCAGCGTTATTTTCATTGACAACTGTAGTGCTTTGTTTCATTCATTACTTCGGTAAATATAACGAAAGTTACTGGAAACAACGTGGTGCTGACTTTTATCTGAGAAATAAAATCTGGGATCCATTATGGGACTTCGTTTTGGTGAACAGGCGTTTTGAAGACTCAGTGATATTTATAAAAATACCTGATGCACCCGCCGTTGGTGTTGGTTCTGTAAGTTCTCCGACTTTGCTTGTCAGAGGTGCTACAAACATACAATACATTATGCAAGTGAATTTTGAGTCCTTCTACCACAAAGTTGAAGTACAACCAGGAGACCGTTTAGCTGACAGTATTCTATTTATGAACGGCAAGCGGTGGAAGCTAATGCGCCAAAATATGACACCTTTATTTAGTGTCGCAAAACTTAAGAATATGTACAGTATTATGAACAAAAAGCGCAAGACTTTGTAAAATTTTGAATCATCATCCGGAGAAGTTAAAAGTAAATGTTTTTGAAACCCTCTCTACTTTCTGTAGTGCAGCAATTGGCGCTTCAATATTTGGTATTACTACGGAGTTCATCTTTGATTCAGCTTTTCTTCATGGCCCAAAATGAACTCGTGCCTACATTTTGGACAAATATAAGGTTTTCAGTTTTACTCGTTAGTCCGTGGTTATTCCGGAAGCTGAAACTAGCGTTATACGCAGAGCATGAAACATTTTTCATCAACGCTGTAAAACAGCTGATACGACAAGTGGAGAAAGAAGGTGTGAAGAAACCCGATTTTGCAGATATATGCATAGATTTACAAAAGAAAGGAGATGAAAGATGGTGAAACTGGATACAGCATTGAACCCACTGATGAGCTTATGGCGGCTCAAGCATTTTATTTTTCATAGCCGGTGTTGAACCTAGTGCAACAGCTTTGTTTTTACGTTAATTGAACTGGGTTGTCGCCCAGATGTATTGAGGCAGGTTCATGATGAAATTGATGGTATTTTTAAGAGTATAATAACAATCCGACTTATGAGTGCCTGTATGATGCGAATTATCTTGAGATGGTTCTGAATGAAAGCCTGAGAATGTATTCTCCTGTTTGTTTTGCTCACAAGTAAATGTGTAAAAGATTTCGTACTTCCCGTTGGGAACATCAACATAGAAAGACGAACAAAAACATTACTAAGTCCTTTCGAAGTTGAACGTGATCCGAAGCTCTTCCCAGAACCTGACAAATCTATTCTGAAAAGTTTGTCAGGGTAATTTGAAACATTTAATGATCATGCGTTCATGCCTTTTGGAAGAAGAAAAGAAATTATATTGGAGAAAGATTCGCCTGAATACAAATAATGATTGGTTTAATATATCTACTTCGATACTTTACAGTAAAGACTCACGTTCAAGGTGATGAAATTAATTATAAGAAAGAACAGTTTCAAGTTAGACCCTCAAATGCTGATGTAGAATTTATACCAAGGAATATCGAAGTAAAGCCATAAAACAACATATAATATTATACTAATGTTATAAGCAGTGTTACGTTTATATATGCTAAATTGAATTCTTATCAGCCGGTCTAGTATAATATAGCTGAATGAAACTGACTGAAACTGTGTATGCGTTTAGGTGAGAGATTGTTTGTTTGTTTGTGTGTGCAAACGAATGTTTCATTATCTCCAAAACGGTTGGACCAATTTAAATACGGTTTCTGTAAAGGGTTTGTGATTCAGCGGCGATGGTTTTAAGATAGGTTTTATGGTGTTAACTTGCCAGGGCGCTGTAATAAGCATATTTGTGCAAACGAATGTTCCCACAAGTTTGCGCGTTTACCGCTAAAAAGAACCCTTTGTCGTATCTCCTCAGTTTCAAGGCACTCCCTTGTTGCCTCAGCCAGTATCGGAATCCTCGGCGTCGACATATCGAGTGACGTGCAGTTTCGCGGTCACTTGAAGAGAAGGCCAAATTGGCCTCAAAAGCTTGGCGTGCTCAGAGAGCGGGACAGTATTTCATGCCGGCACAACGCCTGCAACTTTACAAGGCGCAGGTTCGGCCTCACATGGAATACTGTTCCCATCTCTGAGCTGGGGCTCCCAGTGCCAGCTCCTTCCACTTGACCGCATCCAGCGCAGAGCGGCTCGAATCGTCAACGACCGAGTCCTTTCCGATCGGCTCGATTCATTGGCGCTGCGAAGAGATGTTGCATCTCTTTGCATTTTCTTTCGCATTTACCACGGGGAGTGTTCTGAGGAATTGTTCGGATTAATCCCAGCCGCCACATTTCACGAACGCACATCGCGGCAGAACTCCCGATACCATCCACACCATCTGGATGATTGGCGGTCCACCACTGTGCGATTTAGAAGATGTTTTCTTCCTCGCACAACTTCCTAGTTTACCACCAGCGATTTTTCCGGACCGATACGACTTAGGGACCTTCAAGAAAAGAGCCTACTCCTTTTTAAAAGGCCGGCAACGCATCTGCAATTCCTCTGGTTCCCCTGGTGTTGCAGTTGTTCATGGGCGGCGGTAGTCACTTACCATCAGGTGAGCCGCATGCTCGTTTGCCCCCTCTCCTATAAAAAAATTGTCTCTAAAACAGTTTGACTGATTTATATACGGTTTTCAATAGAGGGTTTGTAATTCATTGGCGGTGATTCTTAGGTAGCTTGTATGATGTTACCTCGCCAGGGGCGTTGCACAAACATATTTGTGCAAACGAATGTTCCCATTTATCTCCAAAATGGTTTGACCAATTTAAATACGATTTTGTATAAGGGTTTGCGATTCATTGGCGATGGTTCTTAGGTAGATTGTATGATGTGACCTCACCAGGGGCGCTGCATAAACATAAACACAATATTCTCATTTATCTCCAAAATCGTTTGACTGATTTAAATTCGGTTTTCAGTAGGGTTTGTGATTCATTGGCGATGGTTCTTAGGTAGGTATTATAGTGTTCATTCGCCAGGGGCGCTAGAATTAACATATTTGTGCAAACTAATGTTCCCATTTATCTCAAAACGGTTTGACTGATTTAAATTCGGTTTTCAGTAGAGGGTTTGTAATTAATTGGTGATGGTCCTTGGTAGATGGTATGATGTTACCTTGCCAGGGGCGCTGCAATAAACATTTGTGCAAACGAATGTTTTCATTTATCTCAAAACGGTTAAATCGATTTAGATACGCTTTCCAGTAAAGGTTTGTGACTCTTCGAAAACGGTTTTAAACAGGTGTTATGGTGTTAAGTCGCCAGGGGCGCTACAATAAATATATTTGTGCAAGCAAATGTTCTCGATTTAGATACGGTTTCCTGTAAAGGATTTGTGATTCATTGGCGATATTTCTAAGTGGAGTTTTATGATGTTAACTTGCCAGGGTACTGCAATCAATGTTCAGTAATACATAAAATATGTATATTGTGACTATTTAAAAATAATTCAATTTCTAATTCTTTGCAAAATATACAAGGTATGTTATACCTTGTAT